>BDCZ01000447.1:31229-50468 GCA_001662365.1 Chlamydomonas applanata | reverse complement strand
CCCGTGGGGGCGGTGGGGATGCCTTGGGGTGGGGTGGGGAGGCCTTAGGTGGAGGAGGGGATGCCTTAAAAGGAGGTGGAGAGAGCTTGGGGGGCGGTGGGGGTGCCTTCACAGGCGAAGGGGTGGGAGGCGTGCGCTTGGGTGATGGGGGTGTGGGAGGACGTTTGGGGGATGGGGGCGAGGGAGGACGCTTGGGTGGTGGTGATGGTGACGGGGGCGATGGTGGGCGTCTGGGGGATGGTGGTAGGGATTTGGGTGGTGGGCGCTTGGGTGGTGGGCGCTTTGGGGGTGGCCCGTGAGGTGGCGGGGGCTGCATGAAATGATGCATATGGGCAAGTGGCAAGGGTGCTCAACACATGCTTGCATGCTTGCATGCAAGCTGATGGCTGCGTGGTTTGTCACCGGCACGCAGCATGCAAGCAGCACGCAGGAATCAAGCGAGCATCAGCAGCACACGCAGCTCCTGCATGCATCAATGCATATTTGCGAATGCTGTGCACCTACCTTGGACGGTGCACCTGCGAGCAAGCAAATGCGTAGGCATTGCACATCAGATTCATCATCTGAAAAAGAAGGGCGCACTACTGCTGGAGGCGTGAAAGGTTGTGCTCGTGTGCAGCAGTACAAATGGCTCCATCAACACGCGCGTAAGAAATTGGATGGTTTCATGCTACACGCTCTTGATGCTCCATCAATCGTCCGCAGCCGCATGTACTGACCTTCAACATGGCTGATGGCTTGCAAGGCAAGCAGAAGAATGACACAGAAGTGCACAATAGCAAAGGAGCGGCGAAATAGTGGCCGCTCATGTTGCAAGTGGGAGTTTGGCATTCTCGCAAGCAAAGTGTGCTTCAACTGCTTATGGATTAGACTAGTACGTAAGCTTTGTGTTGCTTCTGTGCGGGGAATTGAGGCCCCAGTTTTATAGGTATGATGGTCGAGGTCATGATGCGCAGCTTCCGCTCCAACTTCCGGGTGGTTGGTGGAAGACTGGACTGGCCGCGGGTACACATCCCGATCAAGCGACCAACCGCACTGCTGCAAGATAGTGCCGTGTGCTTTCCCCATCAGCCCCATCAGCATGCATTAACATGCTTGGATGCGGCTTGCATGCACGGTATCTGGCAGGAGCGTGACAGCAAACAGCTGCCTGCTGCGCAGCAGCAGAGGGGAGCTGCCCAGCAGCATACGGTCTCCATGCAGCTGCATACAGGCTGCTCCCCCATGCCGTTCTGCAGCTTTACAGATACAGTGCAGGTAGTGCTGCAGAATGGGATGATGAGGAACAGCACGGCATGTATGAGTAGGCAGAGTCTATGAGTACGGCCATCCAGTTGTGCCCCAAAGGGTACGGGGCACGGGCAGCATGGGCACAGTTACCACCAGTCACGCAAGGCAGTTGTTTATGAAATGCTTGCAGAAATGCACAGGTTCAGGTCAGGGTTCAGGTGCTGCGTAAAGCAGGAGTTCAGATGCTGTTGTGAGTAACAGCTGTCAGACCAAAGGATCCACCGGCATGGTGCTGAGTGTATTAATGTGTTGGCTGCCAGCGTGCCTGCAACAGCACGGCTAACAGTTTAAAAGTTACAGAAGCGAGATGGGTCAGCCTGACTTGCGCAAACCTCACGATATTCAAGGCAAAGAGCACGGCAACAGCCAAGCCATGCCTAGCGCTGTGCAGCCTGCTGTGTTGCTGGCTGGGGAGGGCCTGTAGTGACTGGCTGTCTGTGCTGCAGCATCCATGCTGACCTCTGACAGCACGATTAGCTCGCAGCCGCAGATGCTGCGGCCTCCTTAGCGTTTGCTAAGACCTCCATGGGCAGCTCGTTCATACAAGCCACCATAGCTGGCTCGTTCATACACCCGCCACCCTGAAGCACAGAAGAATGGAACACAGATCCAGGTGCATGAGTGAGGGGAGCAGCTGACCCAGCAGCGTGCCCCTGGCTGCACTGGCCAGGTATGCATCGCCGTTGCTGCCGTCCTCTGTGTTTCCCAAGTCTATTAGGTTCGAATTCGCCACAGCCCTGTGCGACATGGCATGCACAGCATGCCAATGCTGATGGCGCGAGGCATGGCATGCTGTGCCATACATGCATGCACAGCTGCGCCACCTCCATCTATTAATCAACCAGCAGCCAATGTTTAGGGCAACATTGTTGCAAGTTTATGCAAGCACACAATCAATGTAATCGTTAGTTTTGCGATTGCTACCCATTTATCAATAGCTGCAAGTGCGAGGTGGTGCCCGTGCGCTGAATTGCGTATGTATGGTTTTGAGCAAAGTCGAGCACGCAACCATAAGCACAACGAGGTTTGGAGCACGAGCAATCTCTGCGTGAATATGCTGATCAGAGTCTGTATTTCGCAGATCACTCTTCCTGACCGCGGGGTGCGCGCTCGACAAAGTTGCGTGGCCCGTGATGAGCCCCATGCAATGAAAAATAAGAATACACCAGTCCTTGCTGTGCCCCCATTCAGCAAACATTGAACAGGGGAAACATAGAAACCTTGGGCACTGCACGCCACATAAAAACCTAGAAACAACACATCTGTTATGGAGCGTTAGCTGGTGAGATCTGTACGCTTGGTCAACGACACGGTCAGCATGCCTGCATGCAGCATGGCACAACTTGACAACGGCACCAACAGCCAGCAGTGCAGGACATGGTAGCAGCAGTGTTGCAGCCATGAGATTGGGTGTGTGGCCTGCAGAGCGCCTGTGACGTTTACGCAGCCTAGTAGTGACCGCACGTGGTGCTGCTCCTGCACACAAGCTTTCGCTGCAGCATACACTGCATGGAGCCCGCGTCTCCACCTCCCAGGCAGCTGCCTGCTCTGCCCCATATGAACCGCACGCCTCGCCAAAACACAGCAGCAGATGCCGCCTCCACGTCCTCACCACTGGCGCGATCTGCAATGGTCAACGCCGCAGTCACCGCTGCAGCATCGCAGCTGCAGCGCACAAGCTTGGAGGAGGGGGGCAGCCATGGGCAGCAGCAAGGTGCATCCTCCAGCACACCACTGTTACCAGGCACGCCAGAGCATGCCTCGCCCCCGCCTTCCACCACCCCATGGCCACGGTCAGGGCTTCCACCCATAAACAGGAACCCCCATCGGAGCATCTTGGAGTAAGGAGGATCTGAAGCCTGCTGCTGCTGCTGCTGTCGTTGCTGCCGCTGCCGCCGCCGCCGCTGCTGCTGCTGCTGCTCAGCTGCTGCATACCACACTCCCCTTTGTGCTGCCACATGTCGGCATGTAGCACTGTGTGCGCATACTGGCACTCCAACCACAACCTGCACGGCATGAAACACACGTGCCAAAAAGTGCTCTCAGCAGCATGTTCTAACCCCTTCCTCCCCTCCCTTTTCCCCCATCCCTGCCCTCTGCAGCCCTGAATCCTCCAGCCCTGCCACCGCCCAGCAGCTTGACCCCAGCTTTTCGGCACCCTTGCCAGGCCATGCCCATGCACACCAACACCCACGCACGGCGTCCCAGAGCGCACTACACACACACCCCTCGCACCCACCCACGCTGGACTTGGCCAGCAGCCTGCGGCCCAACTCTAGCTTCTACCAGGGGATACACACAGCAGCACTAGAGCGGCCGGGGTCAGGTGCGTGGCTGTGCTGGTGCTGCGTTTCGGGGCCTTCCAAGCCCGGCAGGGTCCGCAGCATGTAGGGTTCCAGCTGACAGGCTCCCTCCAGCTTAAATCAGTTTAGCCCTTGAAGACCAACCCTAATGCATGCTGGCAGGTAGCGTTGCATGCGAGTCGTGCATGGCAGCTCAACGAGCTGGTTGCATCCGTGGGGTTCCCCCTGCTCGGGCTTTTGTTGCGGGCAGGAGGCAAGCAGCACATAGCCGCAGCGCTGCCAGTGCTGCCGCCTGCCACTACCCACAGCATGGCCTCTGCCATGTCATTGCTGGGTCTTCTTGACCCATTACTATGCCGCACTGCACAGTCGTTGCACTGCCGTGTCACTGCTGGCCCGTCTGCACTGCCTCACCTCAGTACTGCCTCTCCTTTGTACTGCTGGACCGCAGGCGGGCTGTACGGCCTGGACCCGGAGCATTACTCCTCCAGCGCGCCAGAGTCCCCTGTGGGCACGCCAGTGGGTACACCGCCCCAGCCCTCTTCAGCTGCCTCCCTCAGCAACCTTGCACGCTCGTCCACTGGCAGTGTGCGGCTGCGCATCCATGTCATCACGTTCAACATGGCGGGGGAGCAGCCGCCGGGGGTGCCAGCCACGCTGTTCAGCTCCTTCCGGGGGGGTGCGGACATGTGCGTGAGCTGTATTGCTGTATGGGTGCGTCCTGAGGGGGCTTTGCTGCCGTAGCTCATTGTGTTGCAGGTTCCTTCTCACAGCATTTGTCATGTTGGTTGTCGAGGTTGTTTGTTTCTCGTGTTGTGATCAGCTTAATCACGTGGGTACTTATGTTGATTGTGGGACGCCAGTGCGCAGTCAGCTGGGCTGTCGCCTTGGTATGTGTCACCGTATGTTGCGTACGGTGTGCAGGCGCGAGGGTCAGGGCTCTACAGGGGGGTCTGGTCATGCAGGGGATGCCAGTATTTGGGTCGGCTGAAAGGGTCCGCGCGGATGGCCGCATTACAGGATGTACGGATTGTGCAGAACGGCATGTGCAGCTGTGTACTCCGTTCCGAACCCTACTGCTGCCATCTTTACGTCCTGCTC
Organism: Chlamydomonas applanata; assembly: GCA_001662365.1. Classification (NCBI taxonomy): domain Eukaryota; kingdom Viridiplantae; phylum Chlorophyta; class Chlorophyceae; order Chlamydomonadales; family Chlamydomonadaceae; genus Chlamydomonas; species Chlamydomonas applanata. The sequence continues at coordinate 45,774 of BDCZ01000447.1, read as the reverse complement.
CTACTGTTGTGTACTGCCGTCAAAGCTGTACTGCTGTTCCCCTTATGTACTGCTGTACTGCTGTGTACCGCAGCTACGTGGTGGGCACCCAGGAGTCTTGCCCCATCGGCGAGTGGGAGCGGCTGTTGCAGGAGCACCTGGGGGGGGCATACGTGAAGGTGGCTCAAGAGAGCCTGCTGTTCATCCACCTGCTGGTGTTTGCGCAGAAGCAGGTGGGCAGACTAGGTACAAAACTGGGTGGCCGCATCTGTGGGTGGGCACATCTGTGTGTGTGTGTGTGTGCGTGTGGGTTGTGTGGGTTGGGTGGTGTAGCCGTACACCTCATGGGTGCATGAGCCTCCCAGCAGTTGCTGGGATCTGTGCATGCACACCTGTGCAGCGGCTTGATGGCATCGTCGCTTGAGGGTGGGCGGTGGCTTGATATGTGGGTCTCTGTCAGGTCCACGTCGGGGTGCTGCGGGTGCAGAAGCGTGCGTGCCAGTGTCTCCCGTAGTGCTGCGCTGTGTACAGCCACACTTCCTATGCACCACCACTCTATGCACTTCCTATGCCCTATGCAGTCGGCACTTGACACTTGGCACTGATCCTGCCCGCCCGAGCATCCCTGTCACAACAGACCCAATGCTTTTGCTGCAGCAGCCTAAGGCCAGGTCGGGCCTTCCAACCCTGACCACAAACCCTGGGCCGCCCTGATACGTTTGTAATAAAAAAGGATCTAATAAAGAGTCGCGGCGCCGCCACGCAGATTGCCCCGCATGTGCGGGAGGTGCGCACCTCCTCGGTGGCGTGTGGCGTTGCCAATGTACTGGGTAACAAGGGTGGCGTGGCTGCATCACTCCTCGTGGCCGGCACTCGCATCCTGCTCGTCACCTGTCACTTGGCTGCTCATGATGAGTTTGTGGAGAGGAGGAATGCGGACTATGCACGCATCCTGGGTGGCTTGTTTGGGGTGGGTGCGAGTGGCGGTACGGCAGCTGGATCCCTCACGCCCACACGTGCTGCCAACAGCAGCAGCAGTCCCATGCCAGGCACGCCCTCAAGGGACTCATCCGTACAGGTGAGCTCGGGCATGGAGCAACTGCACGGTGCAGTGCATGGAGAGCGGTCGCAAGAAGCGGTTGCATGAAGCGGTTGCATGGTGCGGTTGCATGGGACGGTGCATGGACGGGTGGCATGGAGCGGTGCATGGAGCAGTTGCATGGAGAGTGGTCGGATGGAGCGGATACATGGGCTTGCACACGGAGTGGTGTGTGGAGCGGGTGCGTGTTGCGTGCACCGGCCCTGATGCTGCTCCTCACAGCGTGCTGCATGGGTGTGCCGTTCGCGCAGGGCACGGCAAGCCTTACAGGAGGACGGGCTGCAGGGGGTGCAGGCCCGCTGGGCCCAGGAACCTTGAGCCCTGGAGATGCAGCCATGCTGGCGGCAGCAGCGGCTGCGGCGGTGTCGCAGCCCCGGCCAGCGCTGGCATCCCCAAGTGTGGCTGGGGCCTCTGGGAGCGCAGTTGCAGGGGCCTCAACACCCCCGCAGCAGCCGGCACTCACTCCAGGTCTCTCACGCAGGGGCTCTACGTCCTCCCTATCCCAGCTCCCAGGTGAGTTTGGGAGCAAGGTGTGGGCCTTGGTTATTGGTTTCCCTTGCCTGATGGTTCCACCACTGTCTAGTTGTCGGCCTCTGTGCGGTGGTGCCCATGTGGGCACTACGCTGATCGGCTGCTGCGTACATCTGTACTCTGGAACCACCACCACCAGCATCGTGCAATGCCAGTCCGGCGCCTTCTTATCTCACCCCCTAGTATCCAACCCGCCTTACCCGCTCGCTCTGCCACGCAGCGCAGCGCACACATCTCCCTCCCCATGCTCGTCCTTGTGTTATGTAATTATGTAGCTTCCTTGCATTTCACGTTCCATCCTGTCGTTCTAATTCCATCTCCTACCCGCCCTGCCTGCTGCCTGTTCGCGCAGCGCACTCGTCACCCTCCACGTCCGCACCCTTTGGCTCCTTCCTTGCCCGTGGCGGCTGCGTGCTAGATGCCCATGACGTGGTGCTGTGGTGCGGGGACCTCAACTACCGCGTCAACGGCAGCGCGGCCGCGGTAAAGGCGGTGCTGGCCAACGACATGCCGGAGGTGGGCGGCTGCGATGTGGCCTGAATGTAGTAGACCTGGTGGACTGGGGTGGGGATCTGGGGCGGCTTTTGCTGAGAGATGGCAGGCGGCTTTTGCTGAGAGATGGCAGGCGGCTTTTGCTGAGAGATGGCAGGCGGCAGCCTGCTCAAGCCTGTGAGGCGCTGGCGTGGGGCCTGAGGTGGGGTCTGCCCCTGGGCAGACTTGGGACATCTGTGTGGGCTGGGGTACGGTCTGGGCATATCTAGTAGACCTGGTAGACTGGGGTGGTGCCTGGGCAGACATGATGACATGCCTGAGGCTGGACCTGAGGTGACAGGTGCCCATGCAGGGGCTGGGTGGGAGGCAGCAGCTAGGTTTCAGGGTCGTCCTGCTTGCCCTGCTTGCCACTGCTTTCCATTACTCTGACGTGTGTGGTGACACCTATTGCTGCTGTGGTCCGGTGGGCGCAGGTGCTGCACGCGAACGACCAGCTGCGTATCCAGATGCGCAAGGGCAAGGTGTTCCAGGTGAGCGGGGTGGCAGGGTGCGGAGGTACATGAATGAGAGGTACGATCGGTGGAGAGGGATATATATATATATATATATATCACATATATATATTTTATCGCATGTGTACGGTTGAGAGGTATGGATGGAGTGTGCTTTGGAGACATCGATGCACGGTAGGAATGAAACGTACAAGCTGAAGTGGAGGATGAGGTTGCTCAGGGTCATGATGTGGCGTATGGGAGGGAGCGGGTGCGTCGCTGTTGAAGCTGGGATTGCTGGAGCCGTAGAGACCTCGTTGCCAATCCTCCGGTGCTTAGGGCCACTCTGGTCCCTGCATGTGGCTGCTGCGGTGCGGCTTGCATGCTGCTGGGATGATGTGTTGCTGCTGATGCTGCTCGGTGTGTTTGAACATCTTGAGCCGCAGGGCTTTGATGAGCAGGCGATCCACTTCCCACCCACATTTAAGTTCCTGCCCCACAGGTGAGTGCAGCCCCTCCCTTGGGCTCCCCCCCAACCCCCCACCCCAACCACCCTTCGTCCCCACAGGCACCGCATCTAGCCTGGCCCCACCAAACAGCATCCCCACCCTCCATGGTGTGCGGCCGTACTGCTACATTGTTGTACTGCTGTGCCACTTCTCACCCAACTTGCTGCACCCCCTCACGGTACTGCTGTACTGCCGCACAGTGAGGAGTACAATTACAAGCGGGTACCGTCCTGGACCGACCGCATCCTGCACACCGTGAACGCGAGCAGTGCTGCGGTCACACTCAACCCGCTGTACTACAGGTCAGGGTTTGACTCGGCTTGACCAGGGTTTGACCATGGCGCATGTGCCAGGCTGTGCACATTGGCTGTGTGCGGTGTGTTCTACATGAAGCACTTGCACAAGCACCATACATGAAGCACCATGCATGAAACACCATACATGAAGCACAATACATATATGAAACACCATAGGCCCTTCACCCACCCGCACCCCACCTCGCCGCAATTGCCTACAGAAGGGACACACAGCATGTCTTGACACTGAGATATCACACAAAACCTCCCTTAAGCAAGGAAGCTCTTATGGAAACAAACACACATCATATCAAAAATAGGGCACAACACCTGCCACATGTTGAGCAAGGACTCAACATGGCAGGAACCATGCTGTTGACCAACAGCTGCTGACAGGGGACTTACTGCTGCGCACTGCCCTTTGCTGCAGGAGCGTGAATGCAGACGAGCTGATGTGCAGTGACCACCGGCCAGTCATTGCCGGCTATGAGCTGCAGATCACGCCTGGCCGGCGCGGCCCCGACCTTGCGACCTCCTCATGCTGCATCAACTGAGCTGCTGCTGCATTGAGCACGCAGCAGAGCGTGCATGCTGAGCACCCCGTGACTGGCTGAAGGCTTGTGTAACGCAACATAACAAATAAGAACGCTGCTGCATGAACTGAGCTGGGGGGCCCGGGGGGTGGGGGAGGGGGTCGGCGGGTGGCTAAGTGGTGTGAGAGAGCTGATGCCTGGAAGCAATTGATCCACAGGAAGATCAGGGAATCGCAACACCCCTGATGGGAAATGCTGTAACAAGTCAAGTCAAGAGCTGATGCACCGGGTTGCAGGACACACCTGGCTGAAGGCTCATGTAATTCATCCCCCGCCCCCCTTCCCCCGATGTTCAGCACGCGTGTGTAACTACTGACATGACGTAACAGGGACAGATCAGGTTGAGGTTGAGCTGGACTTTACAGGACATACCAGGTTGATCAGACTTGATGCGCAAAACCAAGCAGCGTACTGAGTGTAGATGTTGCGCTCATGGCCAGCAGGCATATGGCACTCTGTCTAGTACGTAGTAGCATCTGTCTGACAGCGACCGCACATGAAATCGTCAAGAACAATGCTTGGATCTGACCAGTGGCACATAAGAAGTACGCTGCTGTCTTCCGGGCCCCCTTTTGCAACCAGTGAACAACCCATCATGAGTCAAGGTATGTGACAAACCCTGGAATGTCTGTCCACCCACACAACCCTGCACACAACCAATCAAAGAACCAACCAACATGATGGGGGCAGCAGGCCCTGGCGCCAACATTTGCATTGGCAACAAGCCAACAAACACATCACACCATCAGCATGCCCACCATCCAACAGCACTCCGGGCATTCAGCATGGATGCCCCAAAGGTGCATGGTGTATATATGCAGCAGGTACGGTATCATCCTCCTCTCTCCAGCCGCCCAAGTTCAAGTGTCGACACCACCAGAACCATGTGAGAACTTGTGAGCCTGTTTGCACGAACAACCACCTGCACCACGCCACTCATAATGCGGCCTGTTGAGGCAACCTCATGGCCTGTTCAGGCAGCTGCGCAGAGCCTCCGCTGGCCTGTATTCTGTGCCTACAGTGCAGTCCCTTCCAACACCAGCCTCTGGGAAGGTGCTAACCCCAAGGTTTGCCTGCGAGTGTAATCTGGGGGGCTGGAGTGACTGGATACGACGTGAGAGGATCCGGGAAGCATCTTCTAACCGTGCATCTCATCTGGGGTGGCAGCCTCACAACTCCACTGCTGGAACTGAACGGCCCCCCCATGATCCTCTCACTCCAGCTCACTCAGAGCTCAAGCCCACTCACAGCTTGAGGTCAGGTCACTCAGAGCTCAAGCTCATCTGAGCACATGAGCTTACTTGAGCTTGGCCAGTAAGAACTCTCGCTCCTCCTTCTCACGCTTCCTCTCACTGCTCTTGGAAGAGGAGGCGGCCCCCAGTGTGCCCTTAGCCGCGCCAAGCAGCCTAGCAGCTGCCGCACCCACTGCTGCGCCTGCACCGCCGCCACCCTTGCGCCCTCCTGCCCTCACACCCTCCCCTGTAAAAGGGCCCCCCCGCTCACGGCTGCCTTCCCCATCATCCAGCTCATCATACGCCTCACTGTCTCCCCCGTATGTACTGCCTGTACTGCCATGTGGCACGTCTGCTACTGCCACAGCGGTACGGTTCACTGGAAGGAGCCCCAGTGTCCCCCCATCGCCCGCCACGACAGTGCTGATGGGCAGCGCGCGTTTACTGCCTGTACCGCCTGTACCGACGAGTGCCGTACCGCCCTGTGACATCACGGACGACATGACCTGTACCTCACCAAGGACGGGTGGCAGAACAGGCCGGCAGTACCGCCGTAGCGCCAGCGATGACATGACCACCGAAACCGATGAGAACGCCATGCAGAAGCCGGCCACCCAAGGGGGCAGCTGGAATCTGAAGGCAGGGTACAGAATGCCTGCTGCCACTGGGATCATGAACACGTTATACCCCATGGCCCACACGTAGTTGAGCCTGCAGTTGGCAGTTGGTCGGTTGGTGGTTGATTGACCACTTACAGCTATTGATCTGTTTAGGGGTGGTGGGTATGGGGGGCATCGGGTCTTGGTTGGGGTTCGCACGAGTGTGCATGATGACTAGTCACAGCGTGTCCCTGTTAGGAGCGCTGGTACTCCATATGCATGATGCTAGAGCCACAAGACCAACAAGAGAGAGACCAAAAGAGAGAGATAATGACGAGCGCCACGCACCTGATGCGGTTAAAGGTTGTCCGTGACACGTCAAGGGCAGTGAACACATCCCCGAGGTCGTCGCGCATGAGCACGTAATCAGCGGCCTCCATGGCAATGTCGGTGCCTGTGGGGACAGAAAGGGCAGGCGGTTAAGGTGGTCGAAGGGCTGGGGGATTCCATGGGTTGCCCGTCATCTGCGGCACTCACACCTGGACTTCAATCAAGTTGAAATACTTCACTACTTGAATACTGTTGAATACTTGAAGTAACTTGAATAGCAACTAACCAAGCTCGCCTGCACCTCAAAACCCTACCCTCCCCCTTCTGGCAGCCTTGACCAGGCCCCCCCACACGTGAATCTGAACCCGACTGCCTCCCAGACTTACCTGTATCGAAGGGCAAGCCAGAATCCAAACCCCTTCAGCCTCACTGAACCAATCGGAATGCCCACATCAGCTGCTCAGTGGCTGATCCTGAACCTGAGCCCTATACTTCCACAAAACCCTGAATGAAACCTTGAGCCCGAGATATATATATATATATATATTTATATATATATACTTATTTACATATATACGGTAGATATAGATACATATATATTTATATATTGCTACCCCAAGCCTCACCTGACCCAATGGCAATGCCCACATCAGCCGCTGCCAGTGCTGGGGAGTCATTGATGCCATCTCCCACCATCGCCACCACCGACCCCCCTGCCTGCAGCTCTGTCACCTGCGCGGTGTTTCGATGAACCAATTACAGCAGCCCATCACCCAAACGCTGCATTAGGTGGCATGGTTAGACACCGTGTGCCAGGTTTGCTTGCATGCTCATGTTTGCTGGCATGTTTCAATGCTTGCCTGCTTGTGTGCTTGCATGCACGTTACTCCTTTACAGCTCTGGACCCGGGAATCGCTGCACTGCTGACAGGGGATGCGGTGGCAAGTGCAGCTGTGTGTCCGCTTGCTTGTACGCCATGCTTGCATGTTTGCTGGGAACCCTCGCCTTGCTTTCCCACACTGACACCGTTAACTATGCAATGTTCCCGGACGAAACTCCAGTGGTACAAGCTCATGGACTCCAAGGAGCTTACCTTGGATGACTTGCCAGCTGGCAGCACCTCGGCGTGTACTGCAGACAGACCCAGCTTACGGGCGACTGACCGTGCGGTACGCCAGTTGTCACCCGTGAGCATCACACACTGGACGTTACGGCCCTGGCAGTACAGGCACCAGTGAGTGATCATGTTAGGGGGTTGTGTAAGTAAACAACCAGCAAGCAAGATCATTAGATCATATAAGAAAGATCCCGTGATGGACCTGATGCTGGGCAAAGAATGCTCCCTTCGATGTAGCCCTGCTCGTGCATGCATCCGATCATCTATTGACCGTCACCAGATCCCCCGAGGTACAGCCCGAGATACAACCCGAACCCATTCACGTCGTCCAACCCAACCGGCATGGCCCGAGCTCCACACTGTAAGAAGACACACGGCCAAAGCCAGCAAGAAAGGCCCTAGCCATCTCACCTGCAGTGCAGCCACCACAGCCGCCGCCTCTGGCTTGAGTGGGTCTGTGACACACAGCAGGGCTGCCAGGCGGCCATCCACTGCCACATGGACACAAGTGTGACCAGCCTCCTCACGGGGTTTGACCAGAGCCTCCAGATCGTGGGGCAGATCAATCGCCTCCAGAACCATCAACTGGCGGTTTCCCACCACGACCTTGTGTGTCTGACTGTGGCTGCGGCTGTTACTGTGGTTGTTACTGACGCCGTGGCTGTTACCACGGGAGTGTGAGGGCGTGTGAGATGCGGAGCTGGACGGCCCAGCCGCACCCCCACTGCTACTGCCATTCGTCCGCAGTGGCGGCAGTAGCACACCACCACCCCCTGCACTGGCTAATGCAGGCACTGCTGCTGGCTGCTGCTGTGCATGGTGGCTGAGCACTGGCTGGTGCTGCGTATGCAGCTGTGGCATGGACGCTAAGCTCACAGTACAGGTCACACCCATCCCAGGTGTGATAACCACCTCACTCGCTTTTGGGAACAGGCTGTGCGTCCTGGGTGTCATCCCCGCCCCACCCTTTCCACCGCCGCCGCTGCCGCCCGTGCCACTCGCCCCCGCTGCCCCCTTGTGCATGCTTGCACCACCATGCGCGCTCCATGAAGGCCCTGCCCCACTGCCATGTCCAGGCTGCCCCCAGGTGGGATCCCCCAGCTGAGCAGCACACCAAACAAGCACAGCCCGTGCCAAAGGGTGCTCCGAGTCGCTCTCTGCTGCCCCCACCGCCGCCGCCAGCAGCGGCAGCGGCAGCAGCGGCGCCACCTCCCCTCCCTCAGCTGCACCACTGCCATGCCCACCCGCGCCACCTGAACCACCAGAGCCGCCGCCTTGCCCCGCATGCCCCTGGCCAGCGCCACTGCCACCAGGCCGAGCAGCAGGGTACCCCTGCAGCTCAGTCACAGGATATTCAATGACCACTGCCTCCTCCACAACAGGGGATCCCCTGGTCAAGGTGCCTGTCTTGTCAAACAACACGGTGTCCACGTGGGACGCACGCTCTAGCGCGTCAGCGCCTGCGGTTGGGAGCAGTTAGAGGTGGTTGGAGGCGGTTAGAGGTGGTTGGGGGCAGTTGGAGCTGGAGGTGGTTAGAGGCGGTTGGGGTTGGTTGGGACAGGTTGTGTGCGGCGGTTGGCGGCGCAGCCAGGGCGGTTGCATGCGGCGACCACACGACGATCAACACTGGAAGGATGTTTGGAGCGCCAAGAGAGTTTCAGGCGCTCTGAACATCCCTTCCACATTTCAGTGACAGACCTGGTGAAGCAATTTGATGGAAGACTAGAACGTACCTTTGATGAGGATGCCCAGCGTGGCCGCCACGCCCGTGCCCACCATGACTGCCGTGGGTGTCGCCAGCCCCAGTGCACAGGGGCACGCAATGACGAGCACAGCGATGCCAAACAGGAGCGCGAACAGGAAGGGCGTGTGGCCAGCCGGCAGCCATGAGGCAGGGAAGGCGCCCAAGGAGCCAGCGGCAAACCTGCGGCATGCATGCATGCAATGATCTATGTGAGACCTCGCACGCCATGCGTGCATGCTGCGGCAGGCATGCAAGCCGACTTCCATGTGAGACAGCGGGCGCCATGTGTTGCGCGCATGCTGCATCATGGGCTACACGTGCACAGTATGAACAAACACTGATGGCAGCCGTCCGTTTGCTATGTGCCGTGGTGGGTGCACAATGTGCACAGTCACCCAGCAGCACAAATGTACACAGCACGGCTCACACCACCGCGCGGTTACCACCATAATGCAAACAAAGAGCTAGGAAGCAGCCCAGGTCACAGCAGTACTGTTAGGGTTCACTGGTCAAAGTTCACAGGTCAAGGGTTTCTTTTCCTGCACGGCCAGTAAAGGACTGGCTACAAGGCCTACAAAGAACAACAAGGCAGGCTGCTACCCACCAGGCGAGCCATGTGAGCAGCGCCAGCATCAGCACAACAGGCACGAAGATGGCGGCCACGCGGTCTGCGAGCGCCTGAACAGGCGCCTTGGACAGCTGCGCGCGCTCCACGAGGCGTACGATCTGGGCGAGGGTGGTCTCGGAGCCCACACGCGTGGCGCGCACCTGGGGCAGGTTTGGGCGGGGGAGGAGGGGGGAAGAGGATGGAGAATGTGTGTGTGTGTGTGTGTGTGTGTGCGCGTGATGCCACGTGTGTGTGTGCATGTGGGGGGTAGCAGGGGAGATAGAAGGGCAGGTAGAAGGGGAGGTAGAAGAGGCAGTGTTTGTGTGTGGGAGAGGGATGTGAGCAGAAAGGCCCCATCACCCCAACCAGCCGGCCATCATGTATGAGACTCCCACATCCCTGTGCACCCCATCCCACACCCCATCCCTCCCCCCATCCCCTCCCCGCGAATGAATGACACGCACATACATATGTACACATACATACATACATACATACATACATACATACATACATACATACATACATACATACATACATACATACATACATACATACATACATACATACATACATATGTGTGTATATATACACATGACTCACGATGATTGCCGAGCCTGTAGTGATGGTCCCTCCAATGACAATACTGCCAGGGCCCTTGTGCACGGGCTTGGACTCCCCTGAGAAACAAAAAGTCAAGCACCCAAGCCAGCAAGCACAGTCACGTTGTGAGCGTGTTGTTTTTGAACGTAGCACGCAACTAGCGCACGCGCGTGCCTGCATGCCGATGGCCCAACAGCGAAGCTCCCGTTCTGGAGCCAAATGCAAACCCCTTCACCAGGCAGCAAGGCTGCTGGTGAGTGGATACATGTGGACCATCAGAAGAGGTGCCGTTCAACAGCGGCCACACCCCGGTCAAACCACGGTCAAACCACAGTCGGCCAATGGTCAAATGCAGGTCAAGCCACAGTCACGACGGCATAGCGGGCATGGTGCCCCTCACCGTTAACTCACTCACCTGTGATCATGGACTCATTCAGGTAGGCCGCCCCATACTCAATGACCCCATCTGTGGGGACCTTACCACCTGGGAGCACCTGCACAGGCAGCCAAGCCATGCAGCACCGGCACCAGTGGGTTCCAAGCCGATTGTTTGGAGTAAGTGATGTAGAACGCACATGTTGGCTGGCACCTGCAGCATTAGAGCCGACTCACATGGCCCCCCTCCTCCCAAACCCCCTTCCTCCCTGGCTCACACTTCTTCTCTCACTCTATAATTCTCACTCACATACATTAATAATGTCACTCTCACATATATATAAATATAATTTTGTCACCCTCTCACTCCTCACACCTTGAGCAGGTCCCCCTTGTGGATGAGTGAGGAGGAGACCTCCTGAGAGGAGACCACCGCCCCCTCACCATCCACCTCCACCAATGTGGCTACCTCAGGCGCCAGCCGCAGGAGCTTGGTTAGTGCCTCGGACGTGCGGCCCTACATAATATGAGGAATAGGACAGGGTCCGCACGGCGGTGGAGTCAGCTTGAAGACTGCACCTCAATCGCAACTGCACCGCAGGCACATTGCGTCTGACACGTACGCATAGCATGTCGCCTGAAATGATGCACGCTGGAGATGTGTGCCGCCACAAGCAGCCGGCGGTGCGTCTGACAGCGCCCTGAGCTCAAAGCCCCAAACCCTGAGTTCTGAGCCCCAGCAGCTACCTGAGCACCAGGGCGTTGCCTATTTAAACCACGCGGGCAGTGCCTACCTTGGCCGCGCACTCCAGGCTCTTCCCCAGCAGGATGAAAGAGATGATCATGGCGGACGTCTCGAAGAAATCAGTTGGCACGTACTGGTGATCCATGTGGTGGCGGTTGAGGTGGTGGTGCAGGATGGAGATCACTGAGTATGCATAGCTCGCGTTGGTGCCCAGAGATACGAGGACGTCCATGTTGGCGCCCCCCCGCTTGATCGCCTTCCATGCGCCCTGCAGCAATGTGTGACACGTCATGGTGTGTGACATGTGAAGGGTGATGTCACTGATGTGTGCTATGCTTAGCGGGTGGCGGGTGGTGTGAGGACATCAATGTGTGACGGGTGGCATGAAGCTCCAATGTGAAATGTGTGACATGAAGCTACAATGTGTAATGTGTGACGTGCTCCAGGTGACATGCATGGACATGCATGGACAGCAGCCAGGAGTTATGCTGAGCAAAGCCGGAGCGAAGCCAAGCAGAACAAAGTAAGGCGATGACGCCCATCCTTATCATGGGCAGTGACCATATATTTGTCTTCGTGATTCCACGCACACGTACATCATGAACCCACATCAGGCCAGAGAGCTGCTGCATCTGCAACAGGCTGTCACACGCTGCAACACAAGCTGCAACAAAAGCTGCAACAACGCTGCAACAAACTGCAGCAGGCTATCATACGCTGCAACAAAGCTGCGCATACGCTGCAACAAACCAAAGCAATGGGCAGCCACCCTTCCAGGCACGCATACGTCACTCCTCACACCTTGTGGAAGCGCCAACCGATCACAAACTGCACGGGCGTCGTGAGCACCCACTTGACGAGCTGGTTGCATGGGAAGCCCATGATCATGGCCTGTGTCACAGTGTCTGAACCTGCAAAGGCGGCCGGGCACATGGAGTTCTGATGCACAAGATTGAGCCTGCAAGGGTCGCCAGGCAAGCGAGGAGGAGGGCTTCGGGTGGCAGGCGGGCGAGCACGCAGGAGAGGCAGTCAAGCGGCCCGGTAGGCATGTCAGCAGGGACACACCTGGGATGTGTGGCAGCACCATGGCCACAAAAAACACTGGGATGGTGAAGAGCATTGAGGATCGGAACAGGCCGTGCCAGTAGGCAAGCTCCTTTGCATTCTGCAGGCATGCGGGCAGCAGGGTTGTGCAGTCACTTCACCCCTTCTGCACTCTGGTGCTGTATTTGCGTCCTTGATGCTGGTGTTTTCATCAGCGCTTGATCTTTGCTCTGTAAAGCAGATCAGGACGGTTGGTACAACATGCTCGAACTTCAAGAGCGCACCACCAGACTATGTTGCAGTGAGAGCACGACGCAGCAAGGCACTTCCAACTCGCCATTCTACGGCGAGCGCATGCAAGCAAGCATGCAAGCAACATGCAAGCAGCATGCAAGCAGCATGACCATCAGCGTGACCATCAGCGTGACCATCAGCGTAAAGGCAGCTCCCACGACAGACCTGTGCCGCAGCTCCCTGTGCGCCAGCCGCCGCCTCCTCTCCCGGACCCACATACGTGGCCTCAAAGCCAGCGTCCGACACGACTTCCAGGAAAGCACGGGGGCCTGTGGGAGCATGCCAGTGCATGGGTGCATGGGCACATGCTTGCTTGCATGGGCATGTGCGTGCTTGCGGCCCAGGGACGTGGTGGCACAGCAGTACATCAATCCGCCTGGTTCAAGTACAGGGGCAGTACGGCAGCAGTCACATTCTCACCATCTGAAACATGCAGTACATGAAGCAGTACAGCAATATACGAGTACCTTCACAGTCAGCGGTACAGTCAGCGGTACATTACACAAACACACCTGTGACGTCGGCGTCGTACACGACCTCTGCACTGCCAGACACTAAGTTCACGGCGGCTGAGGTCACCCCAGTCACACCACGCAGCGCCCCCTCCACAGCAGAAGAGCATGCGGAGCATGTCATGCCGGCGACCTGGCATGTGAATGAAACACATGGGCGCTTGGGCGGGTGGGTCTCGTGCAGGATGGTTTCGAAAACCCCTGCCACATGCATTGTGGGCAGATGCGGCACGCGCAGACCTCGCGTGCCTTGGCTGCAGTGAGCCTGATTGGTAAACTACCACATGCCAAAACCGTGTGGCCTGGAAGCAATTGATCCACAGGAAGATCAGGGAATCGCAGCACCCCTAATGGGAAACGCTGTAACAAGTCAAGGTTTCGAAAGATGAACACGCGGAGCATGTCATGCTGGCGTACGACCTGGCATACGAATGAAACACATGGGCACATACCATGAAAGACATAGACAGCTTTGATAAGATGATAACAGCATAACTGACAAGGTGAGCGCAGCCATGAACAAAGACACGTCACCACCCATTACGAGACTTATAAACAGCGATAAACAGCCAGATCAACAGCCAAATCAATAGCCATCCACAAGCATACCTTGAGCGTTGCTGCCTGCAGTCCGCTCACACGTGCCAGCAGCTTGCCCTCAAAGCCAGCCTCCTCTAGTGCGTCCACTAGCGCGTGCTGCGCGTACGTACCGCATCACACATGTACCGCATGTATGCCATGTACCGCATGTATGCCATGTACTGATGTACAGCATGTACGCCATGTACAGCATGTACCGCAACAGGTCGCAGGCGTGATCAGCAACAGTACAGTGCAGTACAGCACAGAATTTCCACCACCTGCGCCACCAATACCACTGTACCACTGCTGCTGCTGCTGCTGCTGCTGTGCCGCCGCCGCCATTGCTGTCGCTCCTGCTGCTGCAGCGCCACTTGCATGGCCCAGCCACCGAGCCATGCAAAGAACAAGACACATGCACACACACATGGGGCCCCAGCCGACGGAGCCCATGCACGCACCGGCGATGCAGCTGACGTGTCCATCTGCACCTCTGCCTCCCCTGCTGTCAGTGAAACAGCCACATGGCTCACTCCATGAATTGCACGCAGCGCTGATTCCACTGCAGATACGCACGCGCCGCACGTCATGCCAAATACCTGGAGGCCCACCAGCTGCGGTCCGGAGGCACAGCGCGCAGCATGTGCGCGCAGCGCGCACAGCACGCACAGCACCCACATGTCAGACAGGGCTTGCATGATGTGTGAGACAAAGCACACGGCGCCAGACAGAGCCCTCCGGCAACCTGCCCCCAACTCCACCGCCCCCCACCAA
>BDCZ01000446.1:16487-45889 GCA_001662365.1 Chlamydomonas applanata | reverse complement strand
GCGGCCCCCCCCCCCCCCCCCTGGACACGCTTTGTTATTGATATTCATGAACAATGTTGGGTTGCATGCGCCGTCTGCTACAACCTGCTTCACTCAAACTGCCACCAGCCAACAGCCTGCATGGCTTGCTCCCTACAGCTTGAGGGGACATAAGAGCCATGGCTCAATTCATCATGTGCACTAGCAGCTGTAGGGAGACACACTTGGCTATGAGCCAGGCCGGCCAGCTGTCAGTGGGCCATACTGAACCCCAGCTGTCAGCCTTTTTACTGCACGCCCTGCTCTCGCTCCATTCAGCATGTGAACCTACAGGGCTGTTTGCAACTGACGGTTGTCAGCTGCAGGGGCTGCACGGCACTGGCCAGCCTGCTTCTGGGTGGTTGCTCTGCACTGTGTACTCTAGCTGTGGATGGCTGCGCCTCCCTGGAGCACCTGGGCGTCGAGGGAGTGAGGTGTGAGGAGGTGGTCGTAGTGGGTTCCCGTGAATTGAAGCGGCTGCGCTGGGGGCCACTCAGGTGATGCGCATGGCGTGGTCACCGCGCATGGGCACCTGGAGCCGTCATGAGGCTGCCCGCACCACAGAGCTGGAAGCATTGGGACCATGCAGTTGGGAGCGTTGGTTGGGAGCATGGAATAGTCCCAGAATAGTCCAATGGCGCCCAGTATTCTAGTGTGGGCAGTTCCCCGGCTGGATTCAAGCCAGCAGGAGGCGTTTATGGCCTAGGAGTAGGCAGCATGCCATGGCATGCCATCGGCATGGCCCGTGCTTTCCATGGTGGGCAAAGTGGTTGGCTGCGACATGCAGACAGTCTGCTACATACATGTATTCATGACTGTGGGTCGGAGGCTCATGCACCCATGAGGTGTACGGCTACACCACCCAACCCACGCACACATACCCTCAAGGACCAGATCTCCTGAACACTGGAATCTGTGCACGAAGGCTCTGGTTGTAACAGTCGTCCTGAACTCGCAGCCATGTGTTGGTGTTGAGAGCCTTCGGGCTGCCATGCAGTGAGGTGCGCAGCAGCATGCTTGGCATGCCATGCTGCATGCTGTGCTGTACCCGCCAACTTGGGAGACAGATATCCTAAGTGGTTCAGCCATGATGTAACATCGGCCCACCACCACCACCACCACCAACTACTCGGCTCACCAGCTAGCCGGTGTGTTGATGGGCACTGAACGGGCCACATGCGATGACGGTCGTGTGCATGTGAGCCCCTGCCTACCTCTGTTCGGCCAGGGCTGCAGTTTTGCACTTGAAATGCCTCACAGCGCGACCGACAAGCATCACAACGAACAGGGGGCCTTGAGGGCCGATGGGCCAGTGGTGTTCAGTGGTGCAATGCCCTTACTTACGTACGTATCATTCAGCACCTACTGTAATCGGATTTTGGTATGCCCTGCAGAACCGAAGGGTCCATGTTTGATCAGGACTGCACACGTGCACAAGGGAGCGTACATTTCTCAAGTATCGTTTTAATTAATTCAACACGGCCTTGCCTGACTTCCTTGGGTGGTCACAGAGTGACGACGTGGGCGCTTGGAGGCGATGCGTTAAATGATGAGCGTCGCTGTCTTTTGCCGCCATCCCAAGCATAACCCTCATATCTTGCCGCAAGCTAGGTGTCGTCAGCACACACACTGCACAAATCCCTGCCGTCGCTTGATAGTCGAACTTCTGGTACACGTAGTAACCTCTTCGGTTTGATTGACAATGGTGGGAGGGCTGAGGCCCCCCTCACAACAGGAGGAGGAAGAGGAGCAGATTGCCGCTGGACAGGGCGTCATCTTCGTGCTTGAGGATGCGCAGCTAGAGGTGGCGCAAGTTGGCAAGGTATGGCACGAGCCCATGCACTCATGCATGCAGAGCCCATGCACTGCCGTTCTGCATGGCAGCGTGACGGATTGTGCCGGTGGGCATGCAGCCGCATCTGTTGCAGCGTGCACCACCTGCCACACATCTTCCCCATCTTCTGCCTGCCCTGCGTGCTGGGTTGCTTTGGACAGGCGTATGTGTTGCTGAACTGCGATGACCACGCCAGCTACATTAAAAAGCATAAGAAGGACCCCTCCCTCTACCGCCCGGACATCTGCCACCAGGTAGTTGTAGTCAAGCTACAGCCATCAGACGAGACTGGCTGAAGCACAGGGCTGCAGCAGCACAGCATGCATGGCACAGACCGGCACCGTACACCCTTGGCTCGGGCGCGCAGCTTGCTGCAGCAGCTGTGGGACGCTGCGACGGCAGTTGTGCTTCCATACCCTTGGACCATGCTCTGTTTGCAGTTCATGTGCATTGCCACCATGTGTACTGCATGCACCCCAGATGTGCCGGGGCAGCATTCAGTGGATGGCATGGAACACGTGTGCCCTTGCCATTGACTTTGACTGTGACTTTGGCCAAACAGGCGCTGCTTGCCATCCTAGACTCCCCCCTAAACAAGGCGGGCAAGGTCAAGGGCGTGTACATCCGCACACACAAGAACATCCTCATCAGTGTCAACCCCAAGGTGGGCTGACAGCTCAGGGGTACAAGTGCATGTGTGCTGAGGAATGCTTGCGGTGCAACGCTTGCGCCATGTGCGGGCATGTAGCAGGCCGCATGTCCTGTCCGCCTGCACCAGCACTTGTCGCCGCCCTGATCTGGACGCCTATGACCGCCTCTCTGCTTTCCATCCAAAACCTGCTGCGTCGCAACCTGCTGTCCTCACCCTGAATTAGAAAACCACGAACGACATGTGCGCGGGGGCGCATACTGTCTGTGCTACATCGCGCGCCCATCGTGGCGCATGGATGCCTGCTGCAATTTGTAGTATGTGTGCGGCTGTTTGCTCCCACAGGTGCGTATTCCCCGCACTTTCCGCCGCTTCTGCGGCCTCATGGCACAGCTGCTCCAGAAGCTGTCCATCCGGGCGACCAACGGGCCAGACAAGCTGATGAAGGTGAGGGGGATCCATGCTGCAGCGGGGGGCATGAACAAGGGCCTCGAGCTAGGTCTCAGTATAAGGGACTCAATGGGGCTTGGGCATGAGGGGCTCATACTGGGACGAGGAGTGACTGGGGATCCATTAGGAGTAACTGGGTGCTGGGCTGGTGAAGGGATGGAGGTGTGGGCCCATGTGACAGAGCATAAGGCGAGCAGGTGCAGCTGATGGCTGGGTTTGTGGGTTGGGGTGCGGCACAGCGCAGGTGCTGTAGGTTCATGTGTTGTGTGAGTTCAGGAAAGGCCCTGACCAGATGCGTGCTCGCGCTTCCCCCATCCCTATCCATCCTGCTTGCGTCCACTGTGCTTGCGTCCACTGTGCTTGCATCCACCATGCTTGCATGCAGATCATCAAGGGCCCTGTCACCAAGTATCTGCCGCTGGAGTGCACGCGCCTGGGCTTCAGCTGGGCGGCAGAGAAGCGGGTGCGCGCAGCTGCGGAGCTCATATCCAGAGTTCAACTAGGCTAGCCTCTGGATCGACTGGCTTGGACAGCAGGGTGAATGCGAGTGGCTGGAGGGGGTGCGCCGCCTGGGCGGGGCATACTGGTTGTGCCTCGTCCTTGGTGGGTCTCACTCCAGGTAGTTTGCTGGCGGTCCTGTGCGTATGGGTGGTTATAGAACTGTACCGAGTGTGTGGCGGCATGCGCTCTGTCCTGCCCAATGCCAGGAGCCATCGCATCTCGTCATCCTGCACTGGCATCATCTTCATCCTGCACTGGCGTGCAAACGTGTACTGTGCAACGCTGCCCCGTGCGCAGGTCGCGATGCACGAGTATGTGGCCGGCCTTCCCGATGCCAAGCCTGTTGTGTTTGTGGTGGGCGCATTCGCACACGGCAAGATTGACGCGCCCTGGGTACGTACACTGTACTTACATTGTGCGAGGGCGCTGTTGGTATGTACACTGTACTGTACTGGGGCTTCCCTGAGTCGAGCGCCCTTAGATGCAGTTGCTGCCTGCTGATGCTCGGGGATGTGGCATGGGGTGTCAAAGCACACAGCAACAGCCTGAATGGCAGTGAGTGGCATGCGCGTATGTTGCAGCGTGAGTGGCATGGCAACAGTACCATTGGTTGTGTTGCTGTCAGATCTGTGCGTATGGGGTAGGCACGTGCTCATGCGTCAACCACACTTTGGTGCCATGGTGATCCATGAAGCATCCATGCAATACATGCATCCATGAACCAACATGCCACATTCCAGGTCCATATCAAGACCCAATGATCCTCGGAGGTGGTTTCAAATGTTTGATCTTGCCATGCTGCCTGCAGGTGGATGTGAACTTGAGCATCAGCGAGTACCCGTTGTCAGCGGCTTATGTGCTCGGCCGCATCACCAACTCATTTGAGCAGAAATGGGGCATTGTGTGAGAGGTCAGAAGCTGTTGTGCGGTGTGCTGCGTGTGTGACGGGGCAGCACATGAGGGGCTGCGTGCCGGCAGCGGTAAACCTGTGGACACTCCTGAGTCATCCTGGTCATAGTCATCCTGATCAGAGTCACCCTGCGGCTGGTCAGAGTCACCTCTCCTGGCCTGAGTTGTCCTGGGGGCAGAGCTGCATGCTATCACGCAAGGGGGAGGGCGTGGGGGCAAGGAGCGCAGGCTGGTGCGGGCGTCGAGGTTTTACGGAGTTCGGGCACAGTTATCATCGGTGAGGAGATGCTTGGCATGCAGGCAGTGGTAGTCGTTTGCATGTAAGTCGGGAGCTATCACGTGCAAGCCACCATAAATTAGAGCTCCCCAGATCCTGCTTTGCATCGTGGATTCATGCACTCCCCATTGCGGTGATGCGCGCCTGGGATCAGTGATGACACTAATCAGCCTCGTTGCCTTGACTTGGACGTTGTTTGTGAGGGCTCCTGGACGAATCCATGACCATGCAGCTAGAGGTGGTCACTGTGCTCTTCCTAGTGGCACAGCTGGGCTATGCCTCGTTCAGGCTGGTCAGCAGCATACATACATACAGCAGGCAAGTTCTATAACTAGGATTGAATCAGGACCTGGTTGGAGGTCATCATGAACTGGGTTTTATTGTTGAATACAACCAAGTTGGGGTGCTCGAGCGCGAGTCGCTGCAGCCGACGAAAACCCTTTATTCCAGAGCCCAGGGTTTTCGTTCAACAATAAAACCCAGTTCCTGATGACCTCCAACCAGGTCCTGTGGTTGTAGTCAACAGCCGTGACTACAACCACAACGAGACATACAAGACCACGGTCACGTATGTCAACAAGCGCTCATGCTCTGTGGGCGTGACTGTTGTACGGCAGTCATGGATCAAGGAGCAGGGGGCTGAGGCGCACCCGCCCAAGCACCCCTGCATCTAGCTTGGTGAGAGACGTCAGTCATTCTGTCATTTCATTCATCTCATCGACTAGGGTCCTCAACCCTGGCGTTCAAGCTCGCTACATTGAAAACCTTGAAAACGTTCCCTAAGCAATCGTCACACACCAGGAGGGAAACTCAGGATCGGTGAGGGTTTAGACTTTTGTTAGACTTGTTTGTTTAGACTTTTGTTTGTGAGGGGACAAATCTGCCGCAGAGAATCGTCACCACGAACAAGCACTTGTTATCCATATAGCACCTACAGTAGGGAGAATTAACAGCTGCGCATTGCGTTGACTATCTTGCCAGTGATCGTTGGGCTCAGTGCTGCTTGACTTGCGACAACATCTTGATGAGATGAATCTGACCAGGTGCGTCTAGCAGGTAATGACTCATGCCAAAATCAGGGCTCAAGGACGCATACTACCCATAGCATTGCTGGCTTTGCTGCACAACCATAGCTGCACAAGCAAAGCATATTTGTGCAGCATGCCTTGCAGACTGTCCCATGCTGGCCACATGCATGTCAGGCACATGCGCACAACATGTGTCGGAGATGCAGTGTGCCTGAAACACGTGGTTTCCGTACACAAATGGCCCTAGGCCTCTAACACTGCTGCCTTGCATTGCACTGCTGCAGGATGGCACAGGCTGCAGCAGGAAGCAAATCACACTGGAAGCCGCACCTTCCTCTATGGTCATATGGATAAACGCCATGAGAAGTTTGGCTGCGAGGATGATGTCAAGCAATCTACCTACATACGGTGTGTCTTCTGCAGTGGCAGGGCACATGGACCATGCAGCTGGGTGGGGGGCAGGCGGCATGGTGCGCTGTGAGGTACACCCAAGCAACCCAGCATCAGCTTCAAAGGCGACGAGTAGGCTGCATCCCATCTCACTGGCTTGGCACATGGTGCTACTTTTATGTGCAGGCACGGCATTGCCGTGTTCCGCTGAAACCTGGAGGGAGGCTTGTTGCAGGCAACTGCACCAAACCTGGACACCTTGGACGTACATACATGTTAGGCCAGTGGCAGAGTTGCCAGGTGCAATGAGCAACACAGCGACAGGTGCACAGAAACGTGTGGCATAGGCCTCGGTCACGACATGCCGCATAGATACACGGTGTCACCTGTCCCCGAGGCATGTCGCGACCGTTACTCATCTCACACCAGTGGTGACCGTATAAAATTCGGCTTCTCAGCTAACAGTTCAATCATCCAGCCAAAGTCCGTCGGCAGCTGGTCTCCATCTACCTGAAGACGCCACTCTCTCCTCCCTCAGGTGAGTTTGTTCGAGCCTGAACCTGGATTTGCCGGCACCCCTCCTGCACTTCTGAGCCACGCCGCTATTAATAGAATGCAATGGCGTCCACACCTAACACCAGTGCGTGCATGTCACATGTCAAAACGTCTTGTCACATCACGCGTCAAGCTGGCTGGGCCCATCGATCCTGAGTGTCAACGCTGGCGAGCCACTTGCCTACGTATCCACCCCCGTTGTCCCCAGCTTGGCCCTTTCTGCTGCCTTGTGTGTGCGTCACAGGAACTGAAGCGGGCGTACCAGGCAGACCTCTCCTAACTTCGGGGGCTCCGCCTCTCTATCAGACCGTGAGTGACTAGCGCTGCATCATGCGATGATGCCGGACCCCATGTACGTGTGTCACATCTTGCATTGGGCTCAACGTGCTTGCGAGCCCGAGGCAACAATTGCGAAGATCCTTTCCGGCTTTCGCCAGTTGCGTCGATGCCGACAGTGTATTTGGTGCATCGACACTTGCCCAAAGGCCGTATGTATGTGTCCCAAGCACCTTGGACAACTAAACATTATCCACGCACCGTGGTCTTCCTGGTTTCCCTGCAGATGATGGCGCCTCGCGTCTGGTGGTGCCTTGCGGCATGCGTGCTGATGCTGACCGCATGCCACGGCGTGCGCGCTGACGATGGTGAGCCCACGCTTGACGCATGCAGCCATGCAGCAGTCATTTGGCTACTGCAGCCATGCCAGCCAGGCTAGTTCATCCCGCTTGTTGCAACCTGAGCTGGGCGTGCACCCACACCTGCCCCCTGCGCACCCTCTGCAACCTTCCACTCTGCCTGGGCCCCTGTCCCGCACCACCCAATAGTAGCCAATGTTCTTTGGTCACGTGGCTCTCATGCAGATGTGGCTGTCAAGGCCACTGGCGGCCGTGGGCTGCTGTCCAAGATGTTTGGTGGCCAGGCCGGTGAGTGCATGAGCTATCTGCACAGGTGCTCGGCTGCGCGCTCCGCTGCCTTCTTACCTTCTGTACCGCAGCCCTGATCTTGGCTGTGCACTGCTTGATGCATCAGCGCGAGTCGCGTCAGCAGGAAGTCGTGTCGGCTGCTGCTTGGCAGCTGCACACGCAGCATGGCATGGCGCATCACACTCGACTGAATGCAACTGAGCCAGCCTCCCTCCACACGCTACTGCTCACACTGCTCCTATGAATTTGGCTGTGCTTGCAGAGGAGGAGGATGCTTCCACTTCTATGCGCAACCTGCTACAGTATGACTACATGGGCAAGGACGAGAATGACTGCCGTGACTTCTTCCCTGAGTGTGAGACCAAGGACAAGAAGTGTGACAAGACGGTGCGTACTGCTCAGCTGTACAGAATGTGCTCTCTGCGTCGTATAGCAACCCAGATGCCTGCAGCCAATGCTGGCGAAGCTGCTTGGCTGCTGCCCTCGCCATGCCCAAGCACTGATGGTGCCGGCTGCTGGGTATGACCTGGAGTGAGCAAGCTTTATCAGTACCAGTGCACATGACCGATGACCTTGGCCTGCGTGCTGTATGTATGCGCGCGCAGTGCTGCAAGACCAAGACCAATGAGCATGACTGCAGGGGTGATCACCCTGATTGCGAGTTCACTTTCAAGGGCAAGAAGAAGTGAGTACAGGCAGTCTTCCTAGCATGCCAGATTGCAAGTGTGATACCATTGTGATATCAGATCGATTACAGCACTGACGCGTGCAAGCTCACCAGCCATATGCCTCAGCTGCTTCTTGTGGCCTGTTACCTGCCCACAGGTGCAACTTCAACTGCTGCAAGAGCAAGCCTCCCAAGCCATGCAAGGGCTGCCCTGGCCCTCAGGGCCCTACTGGCCCCACCGGCCCTGCTGGTCCCAAGGGTCCCACTGGTAAGCCTTGGGACGGAGCCTGCATGTTGCTGTTTCCCGTGCTGGGATGCTGAAAACGTGTTGCAGTATGTTCAATTCCTGCAGCTACCAAACCCTTCCAGACTCTTGCTTGCGCTTGTGCTCAACATTGGATCATACCTTGTGTTGGAATGTACTGGGTTGTGCGTACAGGTGCCCAGGGCACCAAGGGTGACACTGGCGCCACCGGCGCGACTGGCCCCACTGGCCCCCAGGGCGAGACCGGCCCCCAGGGCCCCAAGGGTGACACTGGCGCCGCTGGTATGACTGGCGCAACTGGCCCCCAGGGCCTAAGCGGCCCCCAGGGCCCTAAGGGTGACACTGGCGCCACCGGTGCGACTGGGCCCACTGGCCCCCAGGGCGAGACCGGCCCCCAGGGCCCCAATGGTGACACTGGCGCCACCGGCGCGACTGGCCCCACTGGCCCCCAGGGCGAGACCGGCCCCCAGGGCCCCAAGGGTGACACTGGCGCCACCGGTGCGACTGGCCCCACTGGCCCCCAGGGCGAGACCGGTCCCCAGGGCCCCAAAGGTGACACTGGCGCCACCGGCGCGACTGGCCCCACTGGCCCCCAGGGCGAGACCGGCCCCCAGGGCCCCAAGGGTGACACTGGCGCCACCGGCGTGACTGGCCCCACTGGCCCCCAGGGCGAGACTGGCCCCCAGGGCCCCAAGGGCGACACTGGCGCCACCGGCGCTACTGGCCCCACCGGCCCCCAGGGCGAGACCGGCCCCCAGGGCCCCAAGGGTGATATCGGCTCTACCGGTGCGACTGGCCCCACTGGTCCTCAGGGCCCTTCTGGCCCCCAGGGCCCCAAGGGTGACGATGGCGAAACTGGTGAGACTGGCCCCGCTGGTCCCCAGGGCGAGACCGGCCCCCAGGGCCCGAAGGGTGACACTGGCGCTACCGGTGCGACTGGCCCCACTGGTCCCCAGGGCCCTTCTGGCCCCCAGGGCCCTAAGGGTGACGATGGTGAAACTGGTGAGACTGGCCCCGCTGGTCCCCAGGGCGAGACCGGCCCCCAGGGCCCCAAGGGTGACACTGGCGCCACCGGCGCTACTGGCCCAACTGGCCCCCAGGGTGAGACCGGCCCCCAGGGCCCCAAGGGTGACACTGGCGCCACCGGCGCGACTGGCCCCACTGGCCCCCAGGGCGAGACCGGCCCCCAGGGCCCCAAGGGTGACACTGGCGCCACCGGTGCGACTGGCCCCACTGGCCCCCAGGGCGAGACCGGCCCCCAGGGCCCCAAGGGTGACACTGGCGCCACCGGCGCGACTGGCCCCGCTGGCCCCCAGGGCGAGACCGGCCCCCAGGGCCCCAAGGGCGACACTGGCGCCACCGGCGCGACTGGCCCCACTGGCCCCCAGGCCGAGACCGGCCCCCAGGGCCCCAAGGGTGACACTGGCGCCACCGGAGCTACTGGCCCCACCGGCCCCCAAGGCGAGACCGGCCCCCAGGGCCCCAAGGGTGACACTGGCGCCACCGGCGCTACTGGCCCCACTGGCCCGCAGGGCGAGACCGGCCCCCAGGGCCCCAAGGGTGACACCGCCGCCACCGGTGCTACTGGCCCCTGCGGCCCCAAGGGCACGACTGGCCCCCAGGGTCCTCATGGCCAGACTGGCCCTCAGGGCCCAACTGGCCCCCTAGGCCCTCGCGGCCTCAAGGGTGATACTGGCGCCAAGGGTGACACAGGTGCGCGAGTTACCATCTTCCCCTGTGTAGCTCATGATAGGGCAGCACCCAAGTGCTGTATTTGCATTGTTTCATTTATGTATGTAGTTTAAGGCTCTCGCTGTTTGATCGTCGGTGCGTATGGTGAACAGCCTCTCCTCAATTCAAAATTCAAGTAAGCACCAATGCGTGATGGGCTGCCAATTGTGCCAACTTGCAGGCAAGCCCGGCACGTGCTCTGCCAACCAGTGCTGCGCTGGTGAGCTCATGCTGTGCAGCTTGGTTGCATGCCTTGCTTTGATCATGATGGCTGGGCTGATGGTCAGGCAGCTGGGTTGCCCTAGAATGCCACGGCATGCTTATTGTACTGCCTGTCGTGATGCTTGTGTCAGATCTTGCTGCTTGCAGGTGCATGATAGGTGCAACTGGGTTTGCTTTGTGTTATGCGTGAATGCAAAATGCTCTGTGCTGTGCTTCCTGGTGCAGGCCATGAGGTGCGCTACACATTTGGCTACGGCGAGAAGAGCCCCAAGTCGAGCAAGAAGCAGCAGTTCCGCTGCATCGAGGTCAAGTGCAAGGGTGACTACAAGTGAGTAATGCCAGCTCAAAGGCTGCAAGCATGCCATACAGCAAGCATGCCGCAGCAGCTGTGGTCCGGTGTGCACTGTGCTGTGCACAATCACTGTGCTGTGCACAATCGCACGGCGGGCGGTATCCTGATAAGGCACTGCCTGCTCCACGTGGCCCATGTGCAAGCTCTAAAAGTGGCTGTACACTATTCCTTGCCTGGCCCTCCGCAGGTTCATTTCCGGTGGCTCCTGCTCAATCCAGGCCAACGGCAACAGCAAGAAGCTGCCCATCCTTGTTTACTCTGGTCCCGCTCCCAACAGCGTGAACACTTTCCGCTGCTGCTACGCATTTGGCCGTGATGATTACCGCTGCACGGGCCGCTTCCCCATCATTGCCCATGGCTTCTGCTCCAAGTGTGAGACCAGGCCCGTGGACGACGGAAGGTGCATTACCCAGGTAAGTCACCGTCACTTTGTCTTAAGTGTTGCTCTTACATGTCTGCAGCTTCCCAGCATGCCTTCAGCTGATTCCCTTTGTTGAGAGTGACAGCAGAGGCAGCAGCCGTACTGTGCATGAAGCCCTCACGTCTAGCGACTGAGTCTACCAGCTGCAGTGCATGGCCACCGTCCCAGTGTGTGGTGCTGTGACACTTTCATATTGGCTTGCTTCTCGACCTCGTGTGCAACCCACATTGTGCATCACACTTGTTTGCACCCTTGCGCATCATCACACTTGTGCTCAGGAGCCTGAGATCATCGAAAAGATCTACCCTCAGCTGGACGCGGAGGAGACTGATAACTAAGCCAAGGTAGGATCTGGCCTGGTAGGATCTGGCCTACTCCGGTCGTGATTACTTTCTATTGTTTGGATCTGGTCAGAGATCTGGTCAGGAACTCGATACTGTCGTGGCGTCCAGCGAGCAGGGCGTGCCACGCCTGATGCACAGTAAACGACATGCATGGCTGTTGTTGCCTGCTACAATACGGCTTCGTCATTGTCTTCAGGACTGCTGCCAGCAGAACCAATCGAAAGACATGTGGCAGCCTAGCATCCATGATGCTGCTGGTCATCTGCTGACACATGGCTTCGTTCATGGCCCCGCAATCGCCCTTGCTTGCAGTTCGATGAACAGTGCAGGCATGCCACCCCCAAGCGAAGCTGGTAGGTTTTGGACAAGGGACCCCAACCTGCCGCTGACACGTGGACTTGTCCGTTGTGCAGTGAAGCTACACGCACAATGTGTGTGTGTGAGGGCAGCTAGCCGAGGGCCCGAGTAGCCTGGGCTTAGGTTGGAGCCCATAAGTGCAACCATACGTGTTAGGTGGCTTTTTTGATGCTGGGTTGGCTTGTTTCAAGACCGAGTGATGGCACACATGGTATAAGCATGTCAATGGCTGCATTCAAACCATGGTGTGCCCTTCTTTTTGCTTTCAAACGGCAGCTTTTTGATTCGGACGCCCAGCGCACAGCTATGCTGTGATCGATGATGCATGACAGCAATGATCATGCCTCCTGCATGCACCCTCACGCCCTCAAACCGCCCATCTCACCATGTACTGGAGAATCGTATGTGTCCCGGAGTTTCGCTGCTTGGCTGGGACTGCGGACGTCTGCAAGCTTGCTTGGTGGTGGTTGCAAGTTTTACAGCAGGCTGGCGTTGCACAATCATGTTGTACATGTTGCACAGTATGTTGTAACAACCTGCTGCCATTGTCATGGGCAACTGCTATGCCGCTTCCGCTCAGCAGCGGGGCATTATTAACTGTGTGCAGGGTCTGCATGCGCACACATGTGCCATGCATGGACATTATGCAAGCACAATGCAAGCTGACGACCTCGTACTCAGACGAGCCTCGTTACATACATACTATACAAAGCTGACGGATCGACAAGTTATGCTCTGGCTATGCGCACAGGCAATGAGGGTATGTTTAGGGCCCGCTAGTTATCCACAACCAACAAAGCTCCACATCAGCATCTAGACGATGTCTACAATGCCTGAATACGCGTGCTACAGCACGTCGGAACTGATGATCATGAGCATGATCTTTGACTGCAAGTGCGCTTGCATCAGTATAGAACTCCATAGTTTTGCGGCTTGAAAACAAGTTGTAGCTACTCCAACCCCTCGCTACTACAGCTGACGATCCGGCACAGGTCATCTCTGCCGTTTGACCAAACAGGTACAACCATTTCTTCAGCTTGGCTGCTCAATCAACGCTTCAAGTAGTTCAATACTAGTGGCCGTTGGCAGCTGCCACGTGTCATGTAACCCTGTGTGGGTTATGTGCATGTTAAGCAGGCTGGGCAGCCATACAACGACCCCTTGGCTAAGGCCGGCACATGCAAAGCGTGTACCATCTCAGCGGCAGCATGCACCCAGTAGTCTCAGTCCATGAAGGCTCAGGCCAGAAGTGGCTGCATCTGGCAGCTGATGCTCTGATGTTGTCATCGCTGCAGCTGTCAGCTGTCATTGCACAAACCAAGGCACAGCAAGCTTGTCAGGCCGTGCTGGCCAGTGTTGGAAGCTGCAGCATACACTGCTGGCAGCATGGCTCTGAGCAGCAGTGCACTCCTAATCGGCCTCTACAATGTGTAAGGCTCAGAGCTGGACAAGCTGTGCAGTACGTGCAGGGTGCTGAACACCAGCCCAGCTTCAGAGGTGGCCATGCACATGCTGCAGAATATTGCCCAGATGCTTCCGCGCCATCAATGAGTTTGATCTGCAGCGGGCGGCTGCCAACCAGCTGTCATTGGCTGTTTCAGTGCGGCTCGTGTCAGGCCGTCTAGGCAGGACTGCAGCCTATCAGCCGCTGTGCCACCGTGCAGTCAGCCAGCCTTGCAGTGAGGGCATTGCGGCCGGTAGGTTCACCACGGCTGCAAATGCGCACCTGCGTCACAGCTGCATGGTAGAGAGTCACAAATCTTTGGATCTGGTGATCAGGTCTATCCTCGGATGCCAGATCAGCACGATTAGGTGTGCCTCGGACCTTTGCACCCCTGGCCTGGCATGGTTGGTGAACTGGGCCACAAATTAGGTGGGGCGTCGTGTGGCTGCAGCACTAGCACTACTGGGAGCGGGTGTTTGAGCTGGCATGCTTCCTCCACTGGTCATTCGTGTGCTGTTGTGCTCTGTCCGTGAACACATTTCTTGCAGTGTCTGCTTTACTGAGCCTGTGCGTGCGAAGCTGGTGGGTGTGTTCTGAAAGCAACACAACGCGGTGGTTGCCCTCGGCAGCAACCGTCTGTCTGGGGCCACTGAAAGACGTGCACACGTGGTCGGTTGGTGCGTGTGATGTCCACGCCGTTACATTACCCACAATACCCACAGAGTACATTACCGTATGCATTGAAAGGCTGCATGCATTCAATGCATGACGTTCATAGCACGAGTCAAGAGACCTGATGCTTTCCACCACAACACACCGCAAACCGTGAAGCCTGCTGACCCAGATGCGGCCTCGGACTAGCCCACTGACAAACTCACAAGCACACCTGGGACCGGACACAAGGGTTTAAAAAAGGCTATACAAAACGAAAGAAGTTTGCCCATGTGGGCCTTTCAGACAATCGGCAGCACGCCAAGCCCCAACCCACACCACTACACAGACTTCTTATACCTGAAACGTGGCCCCTTATATCACCCGTTTGTCCCATTTTGCATCCTCACGCATGCACCACACCGCCAATATGGCACAGCCTGTGGTGCATAGCAGCAAGCAGCCCCACCACAAGGGGGCAGGCTGCAAAAGAAGTGAGCGCGAAAACAGGACATTGCCACCTTCATGCCCAAGTGTAGCAAGGCCTGAAACCAAACCAGCAAGCACACACCACGTGTACCATCACAACACACAGCACCTCAAACAAAATCAAACAGGAGAGGAAACATGGCACGACCCCCTCCGGCGCCCATCGTACCCGGGTGTTGAGGGAGTGCTTGCGATGCCACCCACATGCCAAGTCGCTGCAGTCCTCATTGGCATGCCTTAGGCATCACATCCCCACTTCCTCAACCCCATACCATTGAAAGCACATGCCATTCTCCGACTGGCTCAAAGGCTGTGTACTCCTGATGCTGGCGAGCTGCAGCTGCGGGGCCCGCCTACATGGTGGCTCAGTTGGCGTGCTCTTTGGCCCAGCGCGAGAACGATGTGGGTGTGGAGTCGAGATGTGCGAGCGGCGCCGCCTCCGTGGCATCAGACAGGATGGTGGTGATCTCGGCCTCAGCGCACACGGCCCGCGCGGCTGCCTCCGCCTCCTCGTCGCCCCCAGCTGCATGCACGCAGCACGCAGGAGCAGGCATGTTAGCAAGGGGGCCACGTCATGCAGGGCCCAGTTGGATCAAATTGATGACGACACAGGGGATCAAGAGCAGGGACGCGGCGTGGGGGGCAAGAAGCAACCTCAACTATTACTATGACCACTCAGTGCAGCACCATAACAACCTTCTACGTCCGCTTCATTTCTTCTGACAGCAATACAAATATACGATACTGTACTGCTCCTTGATGACTGACAACCTTCGTCAGTCTGCTGCCATCACCTGGCTGCTGCCTACATACTCACTGAGGATGATGGCCGCGGTAGCGGCCGGGTCGTATGCAAGCGTCATGTCGCCGTCAAATGCGTCCTGTGTGTGCAGTACAGGCGGTACGCAGTGGTGTCACAGGTGATACAGTGCTATGAAGGTCAAAGCAGTACAGCAATACAGGCATGAGGTGGGACATGCAGTAGAAGGGCAAGGGCAGTGAAGGGCAGTACAACGGCTAGTGTTAAGTGAGCGCACATGTGAGAGCTGCATTAAGCCGCCGCTGGCCGAGCGGTACATTAGGCATAGCACAAGGAGGAACCCAACAAGACACATATCATCAGCAAAGCCGGGGAGTAGTGGGCAACATGGCAGGCAGCTACACACCTGGAATGAGTGGCTGGTCGTGTGCACTGCCAGCCGGCAGCCGCTGCTCTCCAGCCCCCCATCTGCCGCGGCGGCCGCCCACGCGTCAAAGTGCTCGCGGTACGCGACAGATGCATCGTTTTGGACCTGCGATACATGCAGTACGGGCATCACACCCAGCACATTCCCATGCGCTGCTTGCAAGACATGCAGTCTTTTGCGGCTCAGCGTTTACAAGCCTGCCGGCTCAACTACAGTGTGTACCTCAGGCGGAGAGGGGAAGGGCCATGGCCCCTGTCCGCGTCAGTGGGTGGGTGCAGAGCCTAACGCACAGCCACTCACGAAAAGTCATCACCGGCAACCACGAACCGTGGCGCGCACCAGGTAATAGATGCGGATGTCGGTGCGCAGGCGTGTCGAGAGGTTCGGCACGTCAGCGCCCGACTCAAGCAGGGAGCGCGCAGTCGCGATGCCATGGCCCGTCACGAACATGACGATCTACAGGGGGCAGCAGCAGCAGCAGCAGCAGCAGCAGCAGCAGCAGCAGTGAAACACAACATGCGGATCCTTCATGTGTCAACAATGTGACCACAACACCACACTGGGCAGCAGACAGTACGGCCGCACAGGCAGTACGGGCAGTACGGGCCGGGCAGTACCAGCGGTACTTGCAGCATGCAGTACAGATCACAGACGGTAAAATCATGCTTTCCAGCACAGCACGCACCGTGGGGTAGCGGTAGATGGCCAACACGCCCGAGCCCTTCAGATCCAAGCCACCACCCACAAACGGGCCCACCTGATGACCGCACACAGCACACAGGGCAGCACTTTGAACAGCTCACAGACGCGCAGGCACAGGCGGCCGGAGGCAGGATTTGAGAGCATGGCACAGCTTATTTGGACCCAGAGCTTGACCGAGGCACCACCGGCATGACCTACGGCACCTTCAAGCCACCCCTCATCCCCCGGATCCCCCTGGCCCCCACCCCCCAGCCCCCAACCCAAGCACCTAGCGCCTGTTCACGATCCAGATGCAACGTGGGCATCATCATGCTGCTACCATCCTTCACATGGCTTCGTGCAGCTGAGGCATGACGAGTGGTGTGTGCAGAAGCTGCATCATGCCCCCCCACCCACCTCCACGCTATCGTCTTCCTCCAGGTTGTAGATCTCAGGTGCCTCACGCTCCCCCACCAGCAAGTGCACCTCCGCCTGCGGCCATGTGCCCGGTTGGACCACGTCACCCCATATTCTCACACACACAAAGAAAATACGTCATATCGCGCTCCATACGCGCCACGGCAAGCCAAACCACCCCCCAGCCGCCAGACGACCCATACTGGTGGCCTGGAGCCACCTTGGGGCTAGCACACCTTGATGCTCTATGGCTTGCATGTCACATACTGATGCATATGACATAGCTAAGTATCATTTACAAGTGTAGGTAGAATTGCTCAAATGAATCATGTGTGTGCACAGTACAGTATACATGTCACTGGACATCCATGGGGGAAGTATGCCCCCTACCTTGATGCTCAGCGGGTCGCGCACGTGCTTGATCTCATAGGCAAACAGGTCCCCGCGCACAAGGAAGAGCGGGTGCTTGTTGAGCGACAGCGGGTGCGGCGCGCTGGCGACTGCGGGACAACACATAGTCGCCAGGCGGTATGGCAAGTGGTATCACCGTACCAATCTGATACCGCCACCACCAGTTGCCACATCAGCATCACCTCAAACATCCCCTGCCAAACCCTTGCACACGGAGTGCGTCTGGAAGGCCTCTGCCAGCCTGTACCGCTCCCCTGTACAGCTGCCTGGTAGCGCCCAACCACAAACCGCCCTACCTGTCAGCTCGCGGTTGAAAGACCCCAGCATGCGCACACTCGCGCGCTGCCCAGCGACCTGCGACATGTGAGAGCCAGGATTACACATACTCGTATGAAATCACAGGTAATGGAAACATGCGTCCATGTGGTGCCACCTGCTGCATGCTGCGCCCACGATCACATGAAGCCACATGCACAGCAGCATGCCATGACGTGTTGCACAACAGACTGGCACCGCAGCTCGCCCTTTACTCCCAGCCATGAGCAGGGCAGCAGTGGGCGGCGCAGTGTGGCAGGACATGGCATATCACGCAAGGAGCGGCCGGCGGTGCAGTCTGCCATGGTCTGCCCAATCTGTCCGCACGGCTGGCAACATCATACGTCATCAGATGCGACATGCACTTACACCCCTGAGCCGGCAACCCACGGCCCAAGCCAACCCAGCAGGCCGCAGCACAGGGCAGCCAGCTGGAGACGCACGCACTCAGACCACCCCGGCTTGTCGTTTTCTGTCGTGCGGCGCCAACTCCATGTGTGGTGCTGGGTGTGCGAAGCAGCATGCACCCATGTGTTCTGAGGCCGCCACCCCAGACGCGTGTCGTCATGGTTAGAATCTGGCCACACACCTTGTGCGCGTTGCGCAGCGGCACGCGCTCTCGGGAGATCTCAGCCTCCAGCACCACATTGCGCAGCCCGGGTGCCACGTCCTCGGACCTCAGGAAGCTTCGGCCACGCAGAGATTATGAACATGGCCGTGAAATTTACATTTGTGTCTTTGTAGAACTGTGGGATTGTGGATTGAGAACACATCATACTAACGCGCGCTGGTGAACATGCTGGGGGTGAAACACACAAAAGGGATGGGTCTTGGATCTGTCGTTTTGTGACATCCTCGGTCCTCGGGGAGCTGCAGCAGTGTCAGGCGCAAGGGCAGAGGCTGGCAGGAAGGGCGCTGGCAGCAGGGGCATAGGCTGTGGCAGCATATGATACAATAATATTGAGGCTGCCCTGGCGCAACGTAGGAGGGCCGAGGAGCCAGGATGGCATGTGCCGGCTTGACACGCTGAGCCGACATCTAGCCCGCCCCCTGCCCTTTGCTCCCTGCCTGCCTTGTCCCTGCTCTGCAAATCTCCCGGTCCCTTACCGCGCCGCGTTCCAGTCAGGCATGTCGTCCGCACAAAACTTGGTCTCATACCACTTGAGGCGCTCAGGGTGCTGCAGCAGGTCCTGCAGTACAAGCACATTAGAACAGCAGGGGCAGTTCAAGGACAAGACGAGGCATGGCAAAAGGCCTGGGGCAGCTCTGGGTTCCAGAGGATTTTGAGTTGTGTGCATCAGATGTGGGGCTGTGGGGTCCAGATGAAGCAGCACGAACGTGGTAATTACAGAAATTGAGACTACCACAGCATGCAGTGCCACCCGTAGCCTACACTGTGGGATAACAAGGTACGGGTACCGCAGTGTGCTGTATGTGTACGTGCTGCGGCTGTGCTGTGCGCGAGGGTGCAAAGTGTTGCGCCACGCTTTGCCACGGCATGCCAGCATGGAGATCTGCCACAAGCCCATGCGCAGCTGTGCCTTGCATTGTTTCCCAATCGTGATTGCGCGCGCCAACACTGCCAGTGTTCCTGTCCCGCACCTCGTCAGCGCTCATGTGGCTGCCGGGCCCAGTGGCTGCCTGCGCCTCGACGCACACACCGCTGGATCCTCGGCGACCTGCTGGTGATTGGTGGACGGGGGCACGGTCAACAACGTTTCCATAGCGGTGAAAGCGAAGCTCCTTTTCTTTTTCCAGCAAAAAACCTGTGTCCTTACCTGCCTTACCTGTGCTTTGCAAGAACCCATGCGGCAGCCCTGTAGCGCGATCCCTGCGACCGCACGAGCCATCCGAGTAAGCGATTGAGCACAAGATCCGTGCCAATCACAAATGATACCAAGGGCCACCCCTGGAACCTGCCTGCTGGTGCTGTAGCTAGGCCGGGGAGGTGCAGACAGTGGTCCAGCCTACGAGCAGCAGCCGGGATCCACAAGGAGTCTGTGTAAGGAGTCTGATTCACGGAGTGGTTCTGGCAGCAGGCAAGAGGCAATGTGTCGTCAGCGTGATTGACGCACCTGAAGCGATGAGAACACCCTACTGGCATGCATCCCCGCATTGAGGTGCGGCATGGCAAGTTGGACTGTGAAATCTCTGTGTAGATTACAAATATGCTGCTCCTGGGATCACGTCTGAGCACAGCAATTGGAGCTGCGGCACAATATTTACTTCAAATCAGCTGGGAGTGAGGCTGTGTAATTTTCCAGGAAACGACGGCAGTGTTGTTTTCATCCCGAACAGTTACTGAAACAATGGAGGAATCCGGTATGGAGGCTCAGGGCGCTGGGCCACCTGATCGGCACATCAATGATCTCGAGGCGTCCTGCATGACGCTGATTTTTAGCCACCTATCAGCGATCGAGTGTGCTGTTGCAGGAGCGACGCAGCGACACTGGCATCAGGTGGCCAATGATGAGCTGCTGTGGCGCCAGTACCTGGAAGCAGACTGGGACCTGCAGGAGCCGATAGGGCCGAATTGGGCGCGCCTGCACTCTTATCAGTGCGTGGTGATAGGGGGTTAGTGCAACCGGCAACAAGGGTTTGATGCGCTTTCAGCATACACGGCTGGGCCAGCAGCAGCAGCTGTGATGTTCGGGGTCACTGTATCTTTGTGTTCACCGTGCTCATGTGTGCACCGGTCCAGGCTTGCCAGCGTGCGCATGCCACGTGTCTCATGATGCATGACATGCACACTGCACGCAGCACGCTGGCGTGCACGCAGCATGCCGCACCATGCCACCAGGGCACACCATGCAGCCGCGTGCATGTGCGCAGGGCCGCATACCACGCTTGGCGCAGCGCATTCCCAGACCCAGAGCTGCAACCGTACGTCCGGCGTGCATCCCGTGCGTGGCGCCGCATCAAGGTGTGCGCGCTACAGGGGTTGGGCAACGAACAAGAAGATATGGGATATATACAATATATTGTATACTGGGATAGATAATATTAGGATAGATATGAGTGCTTCTGGGCATCAATTTATGCTCTGCAGGGTCTCTCAGGGCGCATCAGGGCGCACCAGCGGCAGGGCACGTCAGGGGGTGCTTTAGCCGCGCAGCATAAGAAAGGGATGCTGCTGTGCACGCCCAGCTCCCAGATATATGCGCACCTGGCCATGACGCATGTGGCAAGCAGGCTGGGCGCCATACAGCCGTAGTTTGGCAACTAGCCAAGGACCCAAGGCGCCATTCAGGCACAACGCCAGAAGCCATAACTGCCCACCTTTCCCCACGCCCCACACCCCACACCCCAGCCACCTCTCCCGCCCTGAACCCCCGCAGGCGTGGCTGGCTGAGCACCTGCCTGCTGCAGCCGCCAGCCTACAGCCTGGGGCAAGCCCTGAAGCAATTGCAGAGGCAGAGGCGGCACTGGGGGCGCCCCTACCACCTGCGCTCAAGGCCATGTACATGTGGGTTGAGACGCCCTACAGCAGCATAGGGCTGCATCAGCTGTGAGCTTGTGCTATCTGTCGCGTTTATTGATATGATAGTCACTAGTAATCAGGTAATGATCATGCCGTTCTGTACACAGTGTGTGACCAAGAATTCACATCCGTTCCATCTGTTTCAGGCTGCATGACGGCCAGGCGCTGCGGCATGATGCAGAGACGGACGTGCGGCACCGGATGCCGGGCGCACAGGACGCGCTGGCTGCAGTCAAGGTGCAGTCAAGGCTGAATCTGTGTACATGGGTATTGTTAACATGCAGAAGCGTCCTCAACAAGGGCTCTCATTCATGAATCGTTGCACGTCCTTGTACAAGGGGCTCACTGCGGATGTTCATTCGATTGTGTCCTTGGTATGTGCATGTCCTCTTTGATTTTTTGAAAGAAAGAGTTGTGTAGATATGTGTGGGTTTGTTAACATACAAAATCGGTCCGTGCGCGAAAGCAAGGGAGATGTTGCACACGCGCAATGTGAGGGAGCCACACGGGATTACCCAAGGCCAACCTCCACCCATATACTTCTGATCTATAAGCTCTGCGGCTTGCGGGTGTTTACTGCGTGGGTTGCAGGCGCGGGATGCAGCGGCCAGGCGTGCGGCGCGCGCAGAACAGGCTGCGGCTGCGGGGTTGCCAGCGCCCCAGCCGCAGGGGGGTGAAGAGGAGGAGGATCGGCTCATCAGGGGGGCGCACCCCTCGCTGTTCGCCGGCCTGTTTGGCGGGTGAGGAGACCAGGACTAGGGAAACCAGGGGGCTGAGGCACCAGGGGCGCAGGGGGGTTGTGGGTGCTGCATGGGCTGCCTGCATGCTATGCGCATGGGGTTCCGCATGCAGCGTTGGTAGTGCCATGTGCACGGATATGCTGCAGCTGTGGGCTAAGACCGAAGGCAGCAGGTGCACAGCTCCCTGCAGCTGCCTGTCTGATCAGCTGAACAGCCGAGAAACCCCGATTCCATGCTGCCGCTGGAGTGTCAACGGTAACGACGAGGCTTCATTTCGTCGACCCTTGCAACTGCCCGCAGCTACTGCTTCTATGACCATCTGGTGGTCACGCGCATGCTACCGCTGGCGCGCACCGCGTTTTGGACGAGGCTCATGCACCAAAAGGTGTGCTGTGATATGATAGGCGGCACAGCATGTTCAGAGTTCCAACCCCAGACTTCATCCAGACCTCATCAGTCATCACACTGTCCAGGCATCTTAAAGGGTACGGTCACGTCATAATTACATACCTGCTGGGTGTCCTTGTCTCTTCATTTCCTTGTCTGTTTGTCTGGCGCCCTTGGACATGCTGCGCCACCCTAGCAAGCTTGACCCTGCATCTGTTATGTCCGAAGCCCAGTCCCCTGAGCGTCGAAACTCAACCGCATAACTCAGAATCTCGGGCCCTAACCTCTGCACCCTGCACTCGCCTGCTTGCCACAGGGCATGGTGCAGGCCCGGCGTGGCCACATGATCGTCGCCGCGTCGTTCAACTTTTCCAAGTTTTTCATCGTGGACCTGGCGGACGGCTCAATGGGCGTGGTGTCGGCGGGCGGGGACCTCGTGCCCGCTGCGCCGCAGGGGCCGGCTGTTGGGCCTGTGCCAGCGGGCGGTGCGGCAGTCGCCTCGGCAGCAGCGGGGGCAGCAACAGGGGCAGCAGCGGGGGCAGCAGGGCCAGCAGCGGGGCCAGCAGCGGGGCCAGGGACAGCAGCAACAGCAGCGGGGACGGGGCAGGCGGCGGTGGCAGGGACAGAGGAGGTGGCAGCGGGGCCAATGGGGGTGGACAACACGGGCATGGCACGTGGGGACGAGGCTGCAGAACCTTCAGGGGAGGAGGGCGTGGGTGTAGGGGCTGGTGGCCAAGCAAGCAGCAGCGGGAGAGAGTGCCCCGGGGCACAGGCAGGCACAGTGGTGGGTAGTGGTGAGGGCCCAAGGCCTGGTGGCGCAGCAGGCGCGGCTGAGGGTGAGCGAGACGGCGTACTGCGGTGGTTTGAGGAGTACGGCCGGCGGTTGGAAGGCGGTTGGTATGAGGTCGTGATGCTGGACTCAGACATCGGGCCTGTGTCACGGGTGAGAGTGAGTGAGACGTGTGAGAACGAAGCGATGCGTCATGTGTGCTGTGTGAGGTGTGTGACCTTGTGTGGCCATGTTTGTATGGTACGTTTGCATGCTGCGGGTACAGCACGGCACATGGGAGTTGTCCATTCCCGGATGCCTTGCTGCCTATCAACCCCCTGCCCCCCTCCTCCCCCTGCCCCGTCCCTAGCCCAGGGGCCCTGAACCCTGAGCCTCGCCCTGCCCCCCTCCCACACCCCCCTCTTCCCTTGCAGGCCATCTGCCTGTTCCCGCTGCAGCCACCAGTGCTCGTGTCCGCGGTCACCCGCGGCGTGCGCGTGCGCGCCACCGCGCTGTACGCGCCTGAGGCCTCGGCACCCGGGCGCAACCTGTTCACGTACAGGTGAGACTCTGCTGGCGTGAGAGTTTCTGAACGTTACCAATCTGGTTCGTTCATTTCCATGACCGTATCACATTGGTTTATTATCAGTAACAGCCATTTAGCGAACGCAGCTGCCAATTGCCTGTTGCTCGATGGAACACATTCCCGCATCCTACACTGACATCTCTTACGCCCCCCCTCCCCCCCCAGCATCACACAACACCCCTGGCCTTATACCTTTTTTGGAAAACCTCTCCTTGCCACCCCTGCCCATGCGCAGCATTCGGTTCTCCATGCTGCCGCCCGACGAGCAGCTGGCGAGCTGGCCAGCAACCGCTGGGCCGCCACGTGCGCTGTCATCCGCGCAGCTCATCTCACGGCACTGGGTCATCCGTGACGGCAGCGGCGCGCAGGTGGACGAGGTCCGAGGTGCGGCCGCGTGCGCCCTGTCTGTCTGTCTGTCTGTCTGTGTGTCTGCCTGTCTGGCCTTCTGGGCTTCTGCCTTCTGTGTGTTTGTCTGCTTGCCTGTCTGTCTGGATCTGTCTTTATGCCCATTCGTTCGTCCACATTGGCTTACGCTGTGGTATGG
Source organism: Chlamydomonas applanata (assembly GCA_001662365.1). NCBI lineage: Eukaryota > Viridiplantae > Chlorophyta > Chlorophyceae > Chlamydomonadales > Chlamydomonadaceae > Chlamydomonas > Chlamydomonas applanata. The sequence goes on along the minus strand of BDCZ01000446.1, from coordinate 21,894 downwards.
CTGCTGTCCTATTACGTGTATAAATGCACGTGGTACTAATGGCGATACAATTAATGAATTATCCTATTATTGTGTTATTATTAATATTAATCAATGAGTTGAATGGCGTGGTGCTGTGACCCCCGGGCGCAGGCGAGGCGGTTATTGGCAAGTACCCGCTGCTCGCTCCCGGGGAGCCCGAGTTTGTGTACCAGAGCTGTACACACCAGGCAGGGCCGAGAGGTTCCATGGAGGGTGACTTCAGGCGCGTGGGGCTGCCATCTCTCACCCATCTCTCACCACTCACCTCATCAATCTGTCATCGCGTTGTTTGGCTCCTGCACGTCATGAATTGGTTCTGCTGGCGGAATCTATCAGATGCGACTAGCTGCTGGCTATGGTATACACGCGGGTGAACTATAGCGGCATCAGTGGGGGTGTCGCAGCGACTCTGTGCACAGCTGGTGGACCCCTGCCCCTGGATGATGCATGCCCTGCTTTGCCTGCTGTACTGCTAGGTGTGGCTGGCTGGATCTGAGCAATGAGATCCACCAGTGTGGTGACCCCCAGGCGTTCCAGGCACGTGCTCACTGTGTGCCTCATGCTCCAAACGTGTTGGGTGCATGCAGGTTTGTGGAGGGGTCGATCAAGCAGCCCACTGGTGGCGAGTGGGATGTGGTGTGCCCACGCTTCAGCCTCAGCGTGCCTGACTACATCTACTGAAAGTGAATGCATGATTGGCAGAGGGTCGGAAGGAATGGGGATTAGTTGGGCTGCTGTGCATCGTGGTACGATGTGAGGTCTGACAAAGGGGCGTGCAAAATGCAATGTATGTTGTCTGGTATGTTGTGCCTCAGCAATGTGACAAGTGCCCTGCACCTGCTGCTGTGCTGCCCTTCTGCGGTTTTGCAAGCAAGCTGCTCCAGCAGCTGCATGTGTTGGGGCCTGCAGCTCTGTAATGCATGCTGCTGATGAGCGGAAGCTGCGGTTCTTATGCCCTTCTGTTGCCAACTGTCACATGTTCCTTCCCAGCACCAAACACTGCGTGCTCAAACACTGAAGTTGCCGGTCTGTGTCTGTTGGCACCCCTCGTTCGCGGTCCCCCTTTTCCTCATCGTGCTGACAAGATGCAAGTTCGGCTCAGCTGCGAACACGTTTGTCTTGTGGACCAGCAGCAGATGCAATAAGCTGACCGCAAGGCTGCAACCCTGCAGCATTCATGTGGCGCGGCCCCTGGAAACCTAGCGTCCCAGAACCGCATGATCTGGGCTCTGGAGTCCTACACAACACTTGACGCTTCTGCCTAGTGGCAAGAAAACCTAACTTGAACCCAGATGGAGCCTGATAACCAAGACGACCCCAACAAGGAGTCTGTTGAGATTACGCTGAAGCGCGATGCTTTCAGCAACAGGGAATACAACAGTTTTTTGGTCAGTTCAACATTGTTGTCGTTTGGGACGCTGACTTTTGTGGCGTGCAGCCGCTGACCTTTTTAATACGTTGAAAACCTGCAGGTTTGTGGGAGCGTGTTTGAGTGCCCTGCCAAGTACCTGCCGCAGAAGCCGATTGGCAAGGGCGCGTACGGGATAGTATGGTGGGTAGCTCATCTGCATGCCTGCATGCAGTGCTCAAGCACGCGGGTGGGTACCTTGGGTTGGAACGCTTGCATGGACCATGCATGCTGCTGCATGGGCACAGATGCAAGCACCATGCTCTTTGCACGCAACGCGCTCACCACATGGCATGCGGTTCATGCAGCTGTGCTGCTCTGCCGAGCACCAGCAGCACGCCGTACGCCAGCTGTTCTCAGCTCCAAAACCGACAGCGGCCGCCCGTTTGCAGGGCTGGCGTGTAACACACCTGCATCATCATTCATTTCACCCGCTCATGCTGCGCAATGCACGCCCATCACCATACACATGCTGTACATGCTCGTGCATGACCTTAGCTGCCGCAAGCATGCCTTGCACATGGGTGCCAGCCCCTGTGGCAGCTCCATAGGCGCCTGACTGGCGCCCTGACTGACCACGCAATCCCTGTATTGGCGCCCTGACTAGCGCCTATGTGAGGTTTAATCCTAAACAGCCAACGCTGGTCTCTGGACCACCGTGCACCCTTTGACATGAGTGCATCATGCTCATGGGCCTCCGTTCCTGAAAGGAACACTGTCATGGGATGCTGAACCATCCCACCCCCTGTCCTGCACCCCGCACCCCAACCCACCCTTTTGCCTGTGCAGCTCCGCGCGCGACCTGGAGACGGGTGTGCGCGTGGCGATCAAAAAGATCAGCGCGACGTTTGAAAATGGCGTGGATGCCAAGCGCACGCTGCGTGAGATCAAGCTGCTGAGGCACCTGGGGCATGAGAATGTGGTACAGATCATGGATATCATCCCACCTGTCACGCGTACCAACTTCAAGGTGTGTTGGAGGTTCTGTGTCGGGCACCTCCGGCTGGTTAGTCGCCTGGGGCGGGGGGTCACTGGCTGATGCCGGCCACGCATGCAAACGTCAAGGGGGATGCAATACGAAGCTTCTCAGGCCTCGGTCAACCGTGATTGACCTCGGTCAACCTTGTACACCCTCGGTCAAACGTGGTCAAACCGTACCGCCCCCGCAGGACGTGTACGTGGTGTACGAGCTGATGGACACGGACTTGCACCAGATCATCCGGTCGCCGCAGCCGCTGTCAGACGACCACTGTCAGTACTTCCTGTACCAGGTGTGACCCTGCTGGGAGCTGTTTCCTGTCTTCTGGAAGCTGTTCTTGGCCTTTGTTTTTGACCCTGGGGAAGGGGTAGCACCAGCAGCTGTAGGGTGTTGACCTGTGCCAGAACACGGACGTGCGCATGATGCGCATGCAAAACTGCATACGTGGGGCGCAGGTGCTGCGGGGGCTCAAGTACATCCACTCGGCCCACATCCTGCACCGTGACATCAAGCCCTCAAACTTGCTGGTCAATGCCAACTGCGACCTGAAGGTGCGGCGGGTGGGGCAGGGGGGCTGGGGACCGACTTGTGACTACAATGAGCTATCTATACACAGTCACAGACGCGGGAGGGGAACAACAGCACCATGGCCATGGCAGCTCAGATCCGTCTCGAATCCGCCACCTGTACCTCGCAACCAGAAACTGAACCACGGAGCTAAGTACGTGCATTCAACCCCTCTTTCTTTTTCAGATTTGTGACTTTGGGCTGGCGCGCGCGACGGCGTCAAACCGCGAGGAGTTCATGACCGAGTGAGTGGTGGCGGGGGCATCTTGTTTTGCTGCGCATCAATTCCTTGGCTGCAGAGTAGTTCATGACCAAGCGGGCGGGGGTGGGCTAGATTTCCTGTGGGTGGGCTGTGAATGGAGGAGGGGGGCCGCCGAAGGTGGTGGGGGGGGGCGGGGGGTTCGTGAGGCAGCGGGGGCTGTATGGTTTGGGCCGGCATGGCCTGCCCATGCATTGACATCTTTGGCTGTGCCGCTTGTGTGCTGCCATTGTCATCTGTATCGCCTGTGTACCGCCCTCACTGTAGGTACCGCCCACATTGTATGTACTGCCCACAGGTACGTGGTGACCCGCTGGTACCGCGCTCCCGAGCTGCTGCTGTCTTGCTCCGAGTACGGCTCTGCGATTGATGTGTGGTACGTGTGGCGTCTGTGGGAGCCGGCCGCTGTTTCGTCTTGTAAGCCGTGCACAATCGGGCATGGTCTGGTGTATGGGTGGTTGTGTTGTATGGGTGGGTTGAGGCGTTTGGGGTTAGGGGTCGTGGGGGACAGTGTGGTTGTGGAGGCCAGGCACCCTCCATGCTGTGTTTGATTGTTACATGTTAGATGGACTGCCCACCATGGTGCTTGGTGTGGTTCAGGTTTGGCAAAGCATGAAGATGAGTATAGTTTCAAATCCAAATCCATGCCCTCGATCACCCTCACGGCCCTCCGTAACCCATTTGTTTTGCTGCTCTTTGCATCACTACACCCATTTTAATCCACTCCATTCCATGCATCCCATCCCATCCCATCCCATCCCATTCATTGTCAACACTTCACCCATGCCATGGCACCCGCTGCCGCGCCCTCGCAGGTCTGTGGGCTGTGTGTTTGCTGAACTGCTGGGCCGCAAGCCGCTGTTCCCGGGCAAGGATTACGTGCAGCAACTCAACCTTATCACACGGGTGAGAGACGCGCGAAGCTGTGTCCTTTGGCTTCTGTTATTGGGTGATGTTGGGTTCAGGGTTGGGGGTGGGGCGTACATGTACAGCTTAAGTACTGATAGGAAGGGGAGGGTGTTCCTTTGGAGCCCCAGGGATCGTAGTTGGGGCGTGGGGGCTGGTCGCGACGAGGCGTGGGCCTCGCTGCTTTAGAAGCCAAAGCACGAACGAACATGATTGATGATCATGGCTGCGCGACCATCACACGCACACTCACACTCACGCACGTGGTTTGGGGGACAGAGCACAAACAGGCATGATCGATGATGCATCACGGCGGCGCAACACACGTGCACAATCACACGACGCACAATCACCACGCTCACGCAGGTCATTGGGTCGCCGCCTGATGAGGAGCTGGGGTTCATCAGCAGTGAGAAGGCGCGGCGCTACATCCGGTCACTGCCGCGTGCGGAGCGCACAGACCTGCGGCGGCTGTGGCCACACGCCAACCCGCAGGCGCGTGTATTGTGTGTGTGTATATATATAATATATGTATATATATATGTTTGTATATATATATCGTGGTTGAGGGGGAGGAAGGGGAGGCGGGAATGGGTGTAGGCGCGTGGATATGGTCAGGTTATGAGGACGTACTCCATGAGCATAGACATAGAAAAGGCGGATGAGGCTGAAGGGTGGCCACAATTAGCTGTCTATAACCAACCTCCCCAACTCATCAACCAACCACCGCAATCAACTGTCCCAACCAACTGACCAACTGCAGGCCGTGGACCTCATCGACAAGATGCTTGTGTTTGACCCAGCTAAGCGCATCACGGTTGACCAGGTGCGCGGCACGCCTTCTTTGATGATAATGATGATATTTGGCAGAGTTGCCAGCATGCAGTGTATCTGGGGGCCAGGTAGTGCATCAGCGTTGCTTGGTGTGTGCAGTGTGCACGGTGGTGTGTGCTGATACACTGTGCACGGCATTGCTTGGTCCCATGCACAGTGCAACACCACTTTTAACTACACGCTGCACACAAGCGAGCTGATGAGCCATCTGATGGCAGCACACACAACCGCGTGAACTGGCACACAACACCTGCACGCACGCAAACACACCACTGCTTGCATAAAATGCTACCCGCCACCCCAGGCGCTCGCACACCCGTACCTCGCCACGCTCCATGACGCGGCTGATGAGCCCGTGTGTGCAGCACCCTTTGACTTTGACCTCGACTCAGATGCGCTCACGCCCGATGTGGTGCGTGGCTCGTGTTTTTTT
>BDCZ01000446.1:5092-15716 GCA_001662365.1 Chlamydomonas applanata | reverse complement strand
GTTTGGGGGCGGCTGGGGGTGCTGGGGGGGGGGGGGTGGGACATGTGGTTGGTGTGTGCTGCTGCGTGTGGGCGGCTGGGGACTTGGCAGCTTCAAGGTGGCTTGTCCCCTGCGCCCTGCTCGGTTTGCCTGCTTCTGCCGTACAGAAACCGGGGGGGAAGGGGGGGGAGGGCTTGTTGGTTTGTTTGTCAGGACGGACCTCTCTTCCCTGCCACTCCAACTAACTAACAAACAAACCACAAGTGCTTACCCGCCCCAACCGATCACAGGTGCGTGAGATCATCCTGAGGGACGTGGTCATGATGCACCCGGAGTACGCAGAGGAGGTGAGGCGGTTGGTGGGTTGGTTGGTTGGTGGGTTGGTTGGTTTTGTACAACAATCAGGCTACAAGCTGTGCCATCATGCGCTTGCATCTTCACCTCACTCGCTGCCATGGACCTCATTCGCTCGCTCACTCGCTGCCATGCCGATGGCCCTCGCTCGCTCGCTCGCTGCCGTGTACCCTCACTCACTCACCTCACTGCAGGTGAGCGCGGTACAGGCAGCGGCCGCGGCAGCTGCAGAGCGGCAGCGCCAGCAGGCAGCACTGGCGGCGGCAGGGCACCACAGCCACCCCGTGCCGGGCGCAGCAGCAGCGGGCGCGGCCACCCTGTCAGGGGGAGATGGTGGGGTGGCTTCGAATGGGGGGCAGGCACAGGCGCAGGTGCAGTCGGGAGGATATGCGGGCGGGGTGCTGCCCATGCAGCCGCAGCCTACGGGGGCGACGCTCATGTGATTGTGGGCAATGAGGCTTTTGGCTTGTGGGCTTGGGGTCATGGGGCACTGGTGAGGATGGGAGCTGTGCATATATGGGTTGATTGTGCTCCTTGGGGGTAGGGTGGCGGATGGGTTGGTAGAGGCTTGGTGCGGGGGATGTGCACGGGTTGATGCGGTGACGCTCGGTGTGGGGTGGTACATGGCGACCTCCTACGAGTGAGTTCAGGCTTAGGACAGGGCGGGGAGGATGATGGTGTTGGTGACCTGGCTCTTGTGAGTGTCCTCTGGGTCGTTGGCCATGGCGGCGGGTGCTGGTAGCCAAGTATTGTCGCAAATGGCCAGCAGAGCAGGCTGTGCTCGTGGACAGGGGCCCGGTGCCAGGCCGTGTGGCGAGGCTACACCCCGGCCTAGGCCGGGGAACTGTGCAAAAACGATCAACAATGCTCAGGCGTGGGACCTGCTCGCAAGCATCTCGTATGGACTGCCAAGAGGGGCGGCGGAGTTGGGGCTGGCGCGCTGCCGTACTTGTAGCGCTGTGGCTGTTCAGACGGTTGGCTTCTCTGTAGGTGCAATCGAGCTGCCGCCTTCACACCCTAACTGTCACCGGTTTACCGCCCTGTCTGTCTCAGTTTGGTGCCTGCTTAGCGCTCGCGATTCATGTTTGCGCGCACTGTTGCTGCTGGGCTGTAACCCTCCTGAGCCCAGACATCAGGCTCTATCAGGGGACTGACGTTTGAGGCAGCTTGAGGCACGCACCCTTGACAGCTGTGAGTGTTGGGCATTGACTGAGCCACGCGCAGGCGGTGATGCCTTCAGCATGGTGATGCACGCGGCCCAACCCTGTGATAGATGTTGTGATGGTGCAATGCACGCGTGTGATGGCATGCTGCTGATTACGCCCCAAGCACCTTCACACTCGCCCTTCGGCTTGCGGCACATCTTGCACTGGAAGACTATACAGAGAGTGAGACCTTCGCAGCGGCTCCGTCTGTCTGGCTTGAGAAACGATTACGGGCCAAGCAGGGGTACACACATACAATCTGGGGCACTGGATTGTGAGCACAGGGCACAAAGATCAAAGCAGATATCAAAGCAGAGCCGTCAAACCGAGTCGACGCCCTGCAGACGGAGCGCAGCAGATAGACAGCCAGGCCCGAAGAAGGCCCATCAGGACTGCTAGTTACAACCCATGGCTGCTGCAGCACCAGTGGCCCCCGCAGGGGTGTTTGAGAGCGCGGTGCGTGGTGTGGGTTGACATGACAGGGGGCCCCCCACCCTTGGCCAGTTGGCCTGCCTGTGATCACGCGTATGTATGTAATGGGCTGCACTGGGCTGTTGACATGACACAGCAGCTCAACATACAGCAGCACAGCAGGTCTGGGTGGTGCCTTGGTACAAGAAACAGATGGTGATGGGGCGGGGGCCGGGTTTCACTCACACAGGCAGGATTCACGCATACAAGCTGGCGTGCTCATATGATATGAGCTTGAAATTTTGAAGGGGCTGGCAGATCTATGGAACACCAGCACACGCCGCTTCTGAAGGCCATATTAGAGGGGCTGGCCATGCACATGGGGGCTGGCACCAGGAGGCCATGCACATACACAGGGCCCCCTGGCCCCACTGCTCCTGCAGCTGTAGAATGGCTTGGAAGCGTCACCATGCACCATGCCCTGAGGTGTCATCAGTGCAAGGGCCAGGAATCACAGCTGGTATTGGTGGAGTTGCTGCTCGCCTAGCTGCATGTGTGCAAACACAACACTCGAGCCGTATGCGTGCACCATGCTGTGCAATTGTGCTGTAGTGCGCGGCATGTCATGCCCAACATGGCGCATGCCAACGGATGCCCGCCGTGAGGGCAGGACTCTTAAAGGCAACCTGCAGTTGCAAACACATTAGCAAATGACCTGTGCGTGCTGCCGCATGTGCTGCGTGGCATGCGTGCATGCATGCATGCATGCACGCAGGTGCCTGGCACGCGGCGCAACCCATGGGGCCAGGAGGCCCTAACCCAGACCTACCCCCGTTTGGAGCGAGACATCAGGTGAGGAAAGGAGTGGTGTGTGTGCTGTGGTGATGGCTGTGCGCTGTAGCGATGGCAGCGCCCATGGGAGATGGGACGTGCATGCTGCACCAAGACACGCCATGACGATCATGCTATGACATGCTATGACATGCTGTGACGTGCAGCTGTGTGCAGCAGCATGACATGCCGCTGCGTGCCATAATGTGACGTGCGCATGCCGCACTGTGCTCTGATGTGCACAGCGGTACCATGCTGTGCGTGCTGCGCTTGCCGTAATGCCTGCAGGTGTGATGTGTGTGTGGTGGGTGGCGGTGTTGCTGGCCTCACGACTGCGTACCACCTGGCACGCGCTGGTGGGTTGTGTGTTCAGAGCGCCGCCCACGCCCTAGTCACACACAGTCACACCTCACAGCAAAGAGGACACACTGCTACTGCTGGCAACGGACAGTGTACCAAACTCACAGCCTGTACCCAGCGGGCTGCGGAGTCCTGAAACCTGCCGTCATACCTGCACTTGTACAGTAAACCTTACCCCAGAACCCACCGACCCACACGCCCTGAAAGTCTGAAAGCCGCAAAACCTGGACGCAGGCAAGCGTGTGGTGGTGCTGGAGGGGCGCGCGGTGGGCTCAGGACGCAGCGGTACCAGTACTGGCACCCTGTCTGACTGGCACAGCGGTACGAGCCGCGTTTGTTACTGTTACATGGGTCACATGCCTCACATCGGCCACATCGCGTGGGTCATTCTGCGTGTACTGCTGGGTCTGGAATGCCATACCACCTCATCATGCCTGTACTGCATGTAGTGCAGTAGTGTGTACCGCCTGTACCGCCACAAACAGGTCTGTACCGCGAGGTGGGGCGCGCGCTGGGCCCCACAGCCGCGCAGCATGCGGCGGCTGCCCATGCAGCGGCAGTGGACTTTGTAGCCAATGTGGTGCGTTCAAAACCCTGATGCCTGAAGGCACCTAAACCTTCAAACCCTTGCACCCTTGAACCCCTGGCGTCGAGTGCTCCAGATGCTGAGCTACGCAGTGCACAGGGTGCCTGTTGTCTGCAGCTGTCTGCAGCTGCAGCACCTCTTAAAGACCGCCTGCACACACACCATGACATCACACTCGTGCGGCGCCATTTTTAGTAAACATCGCCCGCACACACACATCGTACTCTTGTAGGTGCAGCAGGAAGGGATTGACTGCGGGCTGCAGGTGGGTGTGAGACGCCACTTTTTCTACATCAGCCTGCCACGATGTACTGCACACAGCTGTGACTGTACTTCCCTGTACATCCATTGGTACCGTACAGCTGCTGGTACCATTCAATTGATGCCAAGCTGCATGGCAAGGTCACACTCCCCACCTGCCTCTCAGCCCTGACAGACCTCTGGGCCCTAGGATGTACAATCACCTCTCATCTTTTTGTACTGCTGTTCACGTGATTGCACAACTAAAGTGTACTGTATGTACTGTGCTGTACTGCCCTTGCCACTCTGTACTGCATGTACCACATACACTGCGCTGATTGTACAGCCTGTACCTCATCGTACCGCATGTCATCTGCTTTGCACCGCCTGTACTGCAGCTGGTACCTGGCTACGTGTTGGCGGCTGAGGGGGGCGAGGCTGCTGCACAACACGCAGGGCTGCTGGGGCGGCTGGGTCTGAACGGCCAGGTGGGTCCACAATTGCCCAAATCGTTACATAGAGCATTGTGTACTGCAAACTGCCGTGACGCTTGTCTGCTTGCCTGTGAAAGCACGGCCTGGTAACACGTCATGCCGCCGCTCCCTACAGTTTGTCTTGTAGTACGAGTACATTAGAAGTACTCGTACAACGTATCATGACCTTGCCTCGCTACGTGCACTCGCTCCTCTGTCGGCTCGCTGCAGGCGGCTGCCTCGCTGCACGCCGAGTTTGACGCGTGTGCGCGCGCTGGGCTCGTGGGTGCACGGCTCGAAGTCGTAGCCTCTTCCACCCCCTACATGACCCCCGCCCACCACGCCGCACCCCCTTCTACTGCCACTACCACCACCGCCCCGTTTCCCCCCGCTGTCTCCCCCTTCCCCCCCTCCTCTGCCCCTGCTTCCTACCCCTCCGGCCCAGATGAGCCCTCCTTCAATGCTGCTCCAGACACTGCTGGGGCCCCAAAGGGCGGCAGGTCCAAGAGGGGACAGCGTGAAGGCGTGACTCCTGTTGCTGGTGGCAAAGCTGGTGGTGGTGGCAACAATGTACCCGGGGCGGCCGTGAGCAGCAAAGGACCTCGTGCATCGGCTGCTACTGCCGCTACTGCCACTACTGCTGCTACTGCCGCTACTGCCGTGGCGCCTGGACTGGCCCCCACCACGGCTACAGCCCTGGGCCTGAGCCCCGGCCTCGTCTCGCGTGCATTGGTGGTGGGCCGGTGCGTACTGCCGTTCTGGTGCACCTTTGCTCCCATGGTCTGTGCATAGTGCAGTGCACCGCGATGTACAGCACAGTACAGTACAACTACGCCCACGAGGTACAGCACAGTACAACTGGGCCCGGCGATTGCATTTACACTTGCTTGATTGTATCGCTCCACACATGCCGCACCCAGCTACAATGCTGCTACAATGCAGCCGTATGATACTGTAGGCTTGTACTGGCATGGCCATGACGCTCGTGCGTACTGCCCAGGTGTGCCAGCCTGGATCCGGTCAAGTACTGCGCAGGTCTGGCGCGGGCAGTACAGGCTGCAGGTGAGACAGTGTGATAGCGGTACAGGTTGGCGGTGCAGTGTCACATTCGTGGGATGCAGGAAGAGTGACACCTTGCGCTCAGCACGCGCACCAGTCTGCCATGCTGTGCGCATCAGTCTGCCATGCTGCGCAGCAGACTGAGAGGCACTACAATAGTAGTGTCAGCCGCATGTGCTGGTGTCATGCATGCCGCCATGTACATACGTCATCTCTATCTTTGCTTTCAAAATGCGAGTCCTCATGCAACGCAGCTCTTGATCCCTGATGCTGCACCCCAGCTGGCCCCTGCCAACACGCGCTGCTGCCCCCGCCCTCTCCCTCCTTGATCCCAGGCGGCCTGGTGTTTGAGTTCAGCCGTGCAAAAGCCGGCCTGGTGACTGGTCCACGGCATGGAGAGGTGGGGGTGCTGGACGGCGGCATGGTGCATGCACGGTGGGTGCCTCAACTGCTCAACTGCTCAACTGCTCAACTGCTCAACTGTTCCAATGTTCAGTTCCATGTGATGTGGGGTTCAAGGAAGGACGCGTGAAAAAAGCTGTTTTCTCAGCTGATCAGCTCTTCAGCTGCTGCCCACATGCCAACTGCATTGCTGGGGTGCCTTTGACGGGTCAGCCTCTTGGCTGTTCAGCATGGTGGGAGCTGTTGCGGCAGCTGAGGCCGATAGCATTTCCTTGGACTTCCTCTCTGGCTACCTCTACCTAGGGCCTAACCTAGACGGCCTGTTAGGCAGTTAACAAAGGCCCGCCGTGCTGTGTCTAGTCCCTGCGCTGGGCCCCCTCCAAACCCCTTGCATGCATGCGGGTGTTTGAAACAATCCTTCACCTCTACGTTTCCACTCACCCAGCTCCCCACCCAGCTCCCTCACACGTTTCGTGCTCATTTTCCAGGGATGCTGTGGTGTATGCCACCCACTCGCCCATCAACCGAGACCAACTGTGGGTGCACAACCGCCAGCTGGCGTACCGCACATACGTCATCGGCCTTACGGTACGTGCGTACGTACGCACGTACGTACAGGTTTGACTGATGTACGGGTCTGACGGACATACAAGTCACACTTGTGCTGACTGGTCTGAACCTTGATCACACTTTTTCCAGTACGCTGCCGTACTCCGCCAGCGCTATACGCCTCTAGGGTTGTTGTCAGGAAGTGTTCAACTCTTCAATGGGCCGCACGCTTTGATGGCTTCAGTGGATTGCACCCGCCGGGGTTGCACACACAGTTTTTGAAGCTACAAGCCTATAACAAAATGTTGTTAATCCTGTCTCGCGGCAGGCATTTATGCGCCATGATGGGCGTACGATGTAACCAACACACACACACACACACACAGGTGCCCCGTGGTGCCATCCGCGGCGCTCACTTCTACTCTGTGGGCCGGTCACACCTAGGGGCCCCCCTGGTACGCACTGGCACCAGTACGTACTGCCACTAGTACGTACTGCCACTAGGTTGTACTGCACTAGGATGTACTGGCAATGTACAGCTAGCATTCCCTACGGCTTGCTTGATCATGGCACAGTTGTGTTGTACTCGTGCTGTGCCAGGCCTGCCTCAAGCAGATCAGAAAACGGGATCCAAAATTACATCACCTGCCACGTGCGGTCACATCTGTATTGCCAGCGTGGCGTAGTGCCGCTTCGACACCACGGTCCCAAACCTCCTGGGAGCACGCACCAGGCAGACACTGCATGCACAGACCCCTAGGCCGGTTTTCCTTAGCTCAGCCTGTGTAACCATAACCACAACCCCTGCATGTCTCAAATCTGGCTGCTGGTCTGCCCAACGGCAGCCTCTTGACATTGAGGGTGTGACTATGGGATGTATGGGTGGGCTTGAGTGCGGCTGAGGGGAACTTATGGAGCCCCGCCCACCTTGCAGGCTAGGCCGGTTTTCTTTAGCCGCGTTCGCTGTTCCAGTGTGCGTTGCGCCTCAGCCTGTGTAACCATAACCATAACCTTGAGAATGGCAAGCCCTGCACGGTCGTGGTTTAACACGGAACACAAGTGACAGACAGCTGCGGGCCAAGCAGTCTACACATGCGCGACGCTCCCAGCAGCTGCCGAAATTCATCACTCATCACTGCTTGTTGTGTGACCTGCTGCAACTCGCTGTGCAGGGCACGCAGCACACCGTACGAGTGGCACCCCACCCAGAAGACCCCTCCTCAGAGCTGCTGTTGGTGGAGGGGGGTGCCCACCTGCACGGCCTGGCCACTGCCCAGTGCGTCCCGCTGCCTGTGCACGGTGGCCTCTGCACCGCTTTGTACCGCGTGCCCTGCATACTGTTTTTAGTTTACACTTTTGCACAGCAGGGGCAAAGGTTGGTTTACAGTTTTTGGACTTTCAACTCTGATGAAAGGTAACACATCACCAGCGGCAGGAAGCGTGCACCTCCTAGTTACTGCATGCTGAGACGCCTACTGCACTGCCGTATGCATCACTTGCTGTACTGCCACGTGTACTGCCTATTGTACTGCAGGTACACCTTGGGGGGCGACCCGTGGTCGCACCTGGAGTCGTGGGCACGCTCCGTCTTCCCTGCAGCGGCAACTGCCACCGTGTCGTACCGCTGGTGCGCGCTGTACTGCAGTGCACTGATGTACTGTGATATACTGTTGTACCGCACTGTACTGCTTTCCACAAAGCCTGCTGTTACAGGTGCGCTGCAACGTATGGCGGCCCACACACTGCCCTGATCCATCAAATCTCCAGTGCCCTGTATGAGGCTTCATAGGCTTCTATGCCCTGGCAGCCCTGCCCTAACCATGCGTTGCATCTCCGTCCACAGACCATGCACTTGATGCGATCATGTCAGCCTTCCAAAGGGATAATGCTTCAGGTTCAGAGCATGGCCTGTCCTCTGAAGCACATCCCCGTGGAAGGCTTGATATACGGCCTCAGGGGCCCCTTCAGCTTGCGCCACCCAGAAGGCCTTCATGACGCCCCATGTGTCCCATGCATTGATGCTAACACAGCTGCTGCCAAATCGGGCCGTTTCGTTTTGTGTGGCCCCCGCTAACTCAGAGACTGGCTGGCTTGACTGACTAACTAACGGACTGACTGGCTGCCATCCTATCTGTCCCAGGTCATCCTCGGCGTACGCGCCATCAGACCTGCTTGGGCTGTACGGCCGTGACCCGTTCGACTGGTCAGACGTACCGGTGTACATCCTGAGTGGGCATGGAGGACAGGAGATCACAGGTGTGAGGGAGGGAGGGGGGCTCTGTGCGACTCGAGGTTTTATGAAGGACTCTTCTGCCAGCGGCTGGTGACTTGCATACTGCCCCGGATGAGTGGGCACTAAGTTGCCTTTTCAGTGCTCATGCACACATGTGTGATATGTCGCCATAACACAGCATTGCTGGACCTTTCAGCAATCCCCGCCAGAGAGCCAAGTGTTGTCGGCCCCGCCCGAGAGCAAAGTGCAGCAAGCTCAGCAGGGTGCATCCGTGTTCAGTGCTGCACCGAGGTGTATGAGTGCGGCTAGGATACTACTTGGAGCACTGCTGCACTTTCGTGCAACACTGACCACGGATGCACCCTGGACCCCACAAACTGCAAATCCCTTGGGGCCTGGCCTCATTGCTGCTGCCCCAACACTATCCAGGGTCGCAGGATTCGGTAAGATGACCTCCGAATTATTGATTCGATACGGAACGGGCAAAATCCGTATCGAATCGAGCGAATCTAGCGAACTGCGTTGAAACCTGTACTTCGCTTGTACTGCCGTGTCTGTGACGCTGGACTTCGCTTGACAGTTAGTTCCGACAGCAACTGAGCAACTCGACGCATACTGCGATAACCAGGCAACTAAGCGATCAGGGAGACGGATGATCTAATACATATGCAAGCAGATATGCAAGTATAAATAAAGCTGGAGGAAGTGCATTGAATGATTGCTTACGACATACTCTCTTGCATATCTGCAAAAGCTCATGCAACTTTAACTGGACTGTGACAGCTGGTGGCAGCATGCACGTGCAGCATGCCGTTCGTGTGCAGGCTGGCCGGTCTGCACATGAGGTTGCAGTTGACATGCTGCAGCCTCGATGGCGCAGTGGCGTGTTGCATGGCTATGGCTATGGTTATGGTTATGGTTATGGTTATGGTTATGGTTATGGTTATGGTTATGGTTATGGTTGCATGGTTTGATGAAGGAGAGCAGACAGTGGGGTGGGTACTGCGTATGCCGACTTGTACGCACTAGTAAACTGCTCATGCAGCTGTGCTAACACTTACAGCATACATGTGCAGTTGCATGCAGCCGCACACACCACCAGACGACAGAGTTGACATACAAACAATATGCTAAGTCGTGGTATCAACCTCGTATCACCACAGACAGTGTATCGTATCGTACCGAATCGTATCGTATCGTATCAGGCGTATCATATCCTGCAACCTTGGCACTATCCACCATCCTCCTTGTACTGCCAGCTCCCTCATCTCCCGTCACTCATCACTGTAGGACCTCCATGCGCGCATGTTGGGAAGCCACGCATGCACACATGTTGGGTGCCACGTCCTGGCGGCATACATCACGTACATTTGCCAGCAGGGTGCGCTATAATTACATATATAAGTACACGCCACAGTCCCCATGCCACCCACATCGGCCTGTTGCAGCATGCATGTCACACTGGTCCATGATCCAGCGTCATGCAGGCTGCACGCACGCGCGTCGAATTTTGCACGCTGCTAGAGGACACCTAGGGCTACGTGCTCCGTGCGCCGGCTGAGTGGGAAGGGGCCCAGGTGGGCCCGACCGGCAGTAGTCAGACCTCGTGCGGGCTCTAATTAGCAGATCGCGGCTTGCGCTTTGGTGCTTAGCTCTGAAATTATCAGAACCGACGCTCTGCAAACTCGTACTGGGCCGCGAGGGCCCCCAGGGGATCACACCAGTGCCTTGGACGGAGGTGTCCAAACGGCGAAATGAAGCACAGGACGCAGACTACATGCTCGGTAGTGGCCTACAGACGCGAACTTGACGCTTTTCGGCGCCCGGGATGCCTTGGGGACGCTGGAACCTGCATTTCCAGCGTCACCATGTGATGGACCATGTGCCACTAAAGCGGCCCAGACCGATGCAGGCGCGTTCTTAATAATTTCGCAGATGTGCA
>BDCZ01000445.1:30719-50983 GCA_001662365.1 Chlamydomonas applanata | reverse complement strand
GAGGATGAAATGAGCACCAAGGTGGGTCAGCGGCTCAGCACAGGACAGTGGGGAGGGCAGGTGCCAGGCTCAGTGCAACGGGAGGGGTGGGGTGGGCGGGAGGAGTGGGGGGAGGGAGAGAGGGGGGACAGGGGAGGGGGGAGGGGCATGTTGCAATGTCAGAGGAAGGAATGGGTGGGGGGATGTGAGGCTGCTGCCGGTGAAAGGGCAGCCGCACAGGTGCCAAGGTTGGGACCAGGCGGTCTAGGATGCTCATGCGTTCTGGGCTGGTTAGTTTTTGGTGTAGGCGGCATTCAGTGCGCACAACATACCAGGAGTTATGCAGCATGTGGTGTTGTGCAGTATGCGAAGGGCGACACTACATGCCCAGTGCAGGATTGCCGCCGCATGTTCAGTACTCGCACATATACATTGATGCATGCACATGCCCCCGCACCGGCTTTCCTTATCTGCATTGCCGATCTGCATACCGAACCTGCTACGCGCATCACTCTCTCCACTTCATTCATCCATCATCACCGTTGCTGCAGCTGATTGAGGAGCTGAAGACGCGGCTTGCATCCCCCGTGCCCGGCCTCGCTGCCTCCAAGTCGTTTGCGTCCATGGGCGACCTGCAGCGTGCAGCGGCGGCTGGCGGCGGACCGGGGCTGCCAGGTGCTGGCACAGCTCCCGGGCTGGGTCTGTCTGTGACATTGCCGTTTGAGCTGCGCGCGCTGGAGGTGTGTGCCGCTGTGCGCGCCAGCGGTCATGCCATGGTGGCTGGACTCGTGGCCCCATGCCTATTGAGACGTGAGAGAGGGGCATGAGAGAAAGAATGAGAGAAAGAGAGAGAGAAAGAGAGAGAGAGAGAGAAAGAGAGAGGGAGAGAGAGAGAGGGAGAGAGAGAGAGGGAGAGAGGGGGTCCGCCTTTGCCTCACCGCCTCTGGTTGGCAGCTGGCCTGGCTTCTCACGACCCGCCCCACTGCCAGCGAATGGAGACACCGTGCGGGGCACTGCACCTTTTGCCTTCCCACACCCCTCTTCCCCCACCGTGCTTAATGTCACCTTGCCCGCCCACACCGCCCCTTGCCTGCTCGTTTTGCCAAAACACAATCTGCGTGGCAGGTGTGCCTGGATGAGCTAGCAAGTGTGTACCTGGTATCCACCACTGAGCTGGAGAGCACTGCATACCCTGCACTGGACGCGCTGGCTGCCAAGGTGACATCCCCCCATTTGGAGCGTGTGCGCCGCATCAAGAACAGGCTCGTGCGGCTGACGACACGAGTGGAGACGGTGCGTGGGGAGTGGGGCGGTGTGGGGGGTGGGGGGTGGGGTGTGTGTGGGGTGGGGGGTGCTGGGGTGATTCAGGGTTGGAGGGAGCAGGGTCCTTGGACCGGTTCAGCAGGCCTGAGGGGCATCAGGGTGCAGAGCTGGCGTTTAGGATTTTGCGAACGGCCTCTCAGGGGTGATGCAAGGCGGGGGCCAGGGTGCTGCGTTGTCCACATCATGCGAGGTCAATAGCTCTGCTGGCGGTCACAGTGCACATGCGCCGCCGGTCACTCTTTTCTGCTGTGACTCTCACAGGTGCGTGAGGTGCTGGAGAAGTTCCTGGACGATGACGAGGATATGCACGATCTGAACCTCACGGCCAACCAGGTGTGACGCCACAGGTTTGACCAAGGGTTGACCGTGGTTCACAAGCCACGTGTGCTGCCTGCTATGTGAATAGCCTGACCTGCTCTCAGGGCGGTGCTGCACCTCGTGTGGTGGTGCGTACCCACCATGACTTCTCATACGTTCCTGTTTGTTCGGCTTTCCTCAGTGGCTGGAGGCAATATTAGCCAGTTTGTGCCACTTGCTTGTTCAGCAACGTAAGACAAGCTCAACTCAGCGCCAGCCAGGGCTCCACCCGCAGCACGCACTTAGATGGGATGCTGCCAGGCTCGTGCATGAAACTCTGCGATTATGTAAGACTCCATGCATTGTGGCTGCGCTCCCCTTCATGGCCCATGCGCAGGAGCGTGAGAAGGAGCGGTTACACATGGACCTGGAGCTTGACCATGCGGGGGAGACGGCGCCTGGCGAACCCCACGTGCGTGTGCCTTGTTGCTCTGCCAGGCGTCACCCAGCTGCAGCACGGGACAGGGAACAGGAACAGGGAGCAGAAAGGAAAGGCACAAGGCAGGCGCAGCGGGGACTAGATCAACCAGGACCTGTAGGGCACTCACCATCACTCATGCAGCCTCCACATGCTGCCCTGTCCTTTCAGTCCCTTCGGGCACTTGTCAGTGCCTTGTGTACCTGCCTCCTGTGGGCTCCTGCCAATGCCTCACCAACCCGGCTCCTGCCCCTCGTCCTGCACTCAGCTGGGCCGGTTGTCCACCAAATCCATGGTCTCCTCTGTATCTACTAACTCGAGCATCGTGGAGAATGAGGTGGCTGAGGTGGAGATGTTGCTGGAGGCCTACTTCATGCACTTTGACAACACGTACAATCGGCTGCAGACGCTGAACGAGTACATCAAGGACACAGAGGTGTGACATTGGTTGGTTGGGTGGTTGGTTGGTGGGTGGGTGGGCAGGCAGCAGGTTGTTCGAGAAGGGGGGGGCAGTTCATTAGTGGAGGGCGGGCAGTCTGTCCATCAATTTGTTAGTTTCATGGCAAGGCAGAAGCGCACAGCACAGGGCTGTCCATCGCATGAAGTAGTGGGATCAGGCACCAGGTCAGGTACAGGCCTGGAAGCCCGCCACCGGCTGACGTGCAGGTGCATACACGCATGTCGCACGGCTGAGCGTGTAAACACACTGGGCTGAACGTACAACTGCACATAGCTGCGCGCATGTTGCCTTTATCACCTGTTTCCATCCTGTATCTGGCTATATCTGATATACTGTGCTTACAACCGATTGACTTTCCACTAGCACCGTGAAACCAATCGCGATGGATGAACTCACAACCCGGACCCCTGACTGACCGCACTCACAGGACCTAGTGAACATTAAGCTGGACCAGCACCGCAACCAGCTCATTTCCACGGACCTCATCCTCACTGCCCTCACGTGTGCCATGGCCATGGTCACAACCATTGCCGGCATTTTCGGCATGAACCTGAACTCAGGGCTACAGGAGGTGAGCTCAGACTGGGCTGCTTGATGTATGATGTTTTGTAAAAAAGTTTACAGCGCGTTTGCTGTTGTTGCCTGTTGTTGGGCTGTTGTTGGCTGGGAGGCTAATCCATGCTCCTAATGACGTAGTGATCGATACGTAGGCGCTCCATCAGCCAGCATGAGAGTCACCACCTAGTACAGGTAGCAGCCAGAATGTAAATTTAGTGATCAGTTGTGCGGCTCCCAAGGCCCCCCTGCCGTTCGTGCTGCACAACCTACTGATCCGTACCCTACTGATCGCCTGCTGCAGGATGATGGCGTGTTCAACGCAGTCACCATCACATCCTCCGTCGGTGCCGTCGTGCTCTTCCTGGGCTTCTTGGCATGGGCGTGGCGCTACGGCCTGCTCGTATTTGCATGATTGCGTGTGCGCACGTGGATGCTGTGTGTTACCTCATGTTCATCCCGTGTGTGCGTGAGCGAGCGTGCGTGCATGCGGGAATGCGCGTGGTCGTTGTGGTGACTCCGTGGAGTGCCCAACAAGAGGTAGGGGGCTTCAGGACGGCGCCCTGGGCTTCAAGAGTAAGTGGATGGGTGGGTGAAGTCGCACGCTGATGGGCTGAGCGAAGGAGAGGCCAGGCTGTGCAGGCATGTTGAGGGCACCCCGATGGGTACTGCAGTGGATGCTGCTGCATGTGGGATTGCAGGATAAGAACGAGGTTGCCACGGCCAGACACAGCAGGCCAGCAACACAGGCCGACGCATTGGGGGCCTTCATGCCTCTGCAGGGCGTTGCTGCGGGGGGACCACAGCACTGGTTTTTTGAGAGGAACACAGTCATGCTTTTGCGGGTTGGTATTGAATGAGACACACACTATCTGCATTGCTGGCTCATGGCATAACTGGGTTTAGCAGCATACAAGATCGCAAGATGCACAGGAACTACTGCAGTACAAGCGGTAGGATGGAAGCTGGGACACAAGGGCATGTATTAGGATGTAGGCAACGGGGATGTGCTCGTGCCTCTGCTACTGTCGTTTGATTTGGTTCCTTCTGCGACTGGGTGGACATGTAGCCATTTGAGATGGATTGCACGGTGGGAAAACGCTTGCTGCTGCTTGGCATATCTTCACTGCTGCTGCCCTTCAAGAGGCCGCTGTTACACCGTCCAAGAATGTAGTGCATGCAGCACGCCCGCAAGCACTGGCTTCCAACAGCAGGGCATGCATGGGGAGTCTGGCTGGGCAGGTGATGTACAAACAGTGGGATGACAAGTTACAAGGTGCATAAAATCCTGAGGCATGCTGAGGCTCAGCTCCAGCACAACAGAGAACAACACGCACGATGCTTTGACGGAGAACAACCTCCAATGGAGCTCGCAGCAGAGGTGACAGCATGATGCTCGCTTATCTGGCATACTGCACATCCTTCAGTCGCAGCTTATGTTCGATTGTATGTTGCCCTTGTACAGCCTCGTGTAGTGCCGGGAAGGGTGCCAGGGGCCGGGTAGACCTGCTTCGCGCATACTGTTAGGTCAGTACAAAGAATCCCATACCAATCTTAAGCCTGCTAAACTTGCAGGCCAGAACCCAAAGCCTTATACCCAAGAAGGAATGCCAGAAGTATTTGAAAGGTATTAAATGAAATGATGAGCGAATCTGAGCAAGCCAGCTTGTGAGTGCCAAGCTGGGGCAATAGTACAAATGACAGTGGTTTCTGAGCCTGGGAAGGAGCTGGTGGGAGGCGGGAAGAACGCCAAGTATGTGAAAGGTACGCTGAGGAGGGGGGCGCGCAGGGTCGGGTTTGCCACGCCCAAATCCACAAGGTCCGTGCTCACTAGTATATACGCACGTGCCGCATTTGCTGTGGGCTGAGACGCACTGCTGCTTCGACTCTGCCATGCATGCCATGTGCATGCAAGCCCATGGCACTGCACGTTATGCCAGCTGCCTGAATACGTGCCTTCATCACATGCACACTGCACGAAGCACCACAAATAAACAGCAGCAGGGGGTCTTGCCAACCTGCCTGGCTCGAGTCCAGCACCCACACCTACACAGAGACGATTCAGCATGCTGTGCTGTGTTGGTGCCTGCTCCTGTTTGCTTATTATGTTGGGAGCAGAGTGCAATGAGCTGTACCTAGGAGGCAAAGGCATTGAGAAGCTGCGCGGCTTTGAGCCGTTCGTGAACCTCGAGTGTCTGTGGCTGAACAACAACAAGCTCAAGAAGATCAACAACCTGGATGCCAACTTCAGGATCAAGGCGCTGTATGCTCAGGTACACTGGGTCAGCAGTGCGTGGTGGCTTGCATGGTGGCATGCATGTGTAGCGGCATGCGTGATGGCTCTGGGGTTGAATCTGGCTGGTGCAGCTGCCGCTGGCGCGCGTGCAACCCTGTCGCACCGATGAGACGGCCAAATCCAGCATGACAGAGAGAGAGAGAGAGAGAGAGAGAGAGATCCAGCATGTCACCATAATCTGCTTCTCTCTGGTCTGGGCTCACTCACATGGGCGCTTGCCTCCACAGCAACCAACACGTGACTGTCTTGCAACTGTTGACTGCTCCTTGCTGCTCTGCAGGACAACCAGATCTGCACACTGCGTGGGTCGCTGCTGTGCTTTACATTCCTGGAGACATTGGACCTGTCCAACAATGCATTGCGTGACTTGGACAAGCTGGTGGCTGTGCTGTCCAAGTTTCAATTCCTGCGTTCCCTCAATCTGAGCGTGAGTTAGCCTGTCAGGCGCCTAGATAAGCAGAGATACCTGTGATAGACCCTGTGCCTTGTTATCGTGGACTTTTGTTGCCGGTGGCAGGGGCAGCAGCTGAATGTGACAGCTGAGGATAGTGCGTTTGGCCAAGCTGTGTTGGGTGGGCAAGTGGGGAGGGTGGTGACCCTTGACCCTGCCGCCATGCGCATTCTGGCGTTGCACTCGCTGCCGACCTGCCGCACATGAGCTTTCTTCTCTACCTGCGCTGTCTCCTGCCGCTCCTTTCCCTATCTAAGCCTGCTGCTACAGGAGCTTCCCTGCTCCTTATAAATGCTGCCCTTCCTCGTCTCCTTCTCGGGAGGCCAGCGGCCCAAATGAATGCCCCGTAATGAACGCCTGAATGAAAGCATCTTAAACTTGTAATGAATGCCCTTCCACCCCGCAGGGCAACCCATGCGTTGAGGAGCCAGACTACCGGCTCACCCTAGTCCACCGCATGCCCTCACTGAACGTCCTGGACCAGCATGTAATCACAGACGCCGAGCGGCGAAAGGCCGCAGGGCTTATTGGCGGTGACGTGGCTACGCTCACTGTTGCCTTCATGCGGCGGGTACCGCCATATGACCCCGCATGGGATGCAAAGGTGCCGGAGCGCTCTGTGCTAGAGCACGAGCTGGGGAAGGTGAGCGGCTCTCAATACAGTTGGATACAGTTGTGGCATTTCAGTGACTGCTGTGTCTACTTACATTCCGAGACCTGTGAGTTACATGTACAAAGTGGGTTATGGCATTGAGCACGTCAGACTGACTTGTGGAGGTGGCCGGTTGTCCAGGGCCTGGCAGCAACACATGACCAACAGCACACGAACGAGGCGTCACTCCTGGTGTCTTTGTACTGCCCGGTGCCGGCCCGCAGGAGGCGGTACGCGTGCGTGACCTCGCAGCTGCAAAGGCGTATGAGGCTGAGACAGCCCTTTTCAGGCATAACCCATACCCTGAGATCCCACGCGGCCGTGCACTGCCTCCCAACGCCGGCGTGCGTGCCGCCCTCGACGCATGGGCCAGCAACTCGTACCCAGGACCCGGGGCAGGAGGGCGTGCAAAGCTGGGCGGCGGGTCGCAGCGGACATCTGCGTTCCAGAGCTTCGCAACGCAGTCGGCGGCATCCGCGATGGGTGCGGTGCGGCCGGGGATGGCCGCCGCGCTGGCAGCTGAACGGCTCACCTCTGCCGTGTCTGTTTCCCCAGTGGCGGGTGGCGGTTACGTGCCCAATGACACCTTCAAGATGTACAATTGCAAGCCTGGGGCGTCTGAGCTGGCACAGGCAGGCACACGGCTCTTCAACAACCCCTTTGGGCCCATCCGCTTCGAGGAAGTGAAGTATCAGGCCTTTGTCATGCAGCGCACGCATGGCAGGGAGCCGTGGCAGCTGGGCACAACGACACTCAAGCTGTGATGTGGCTGTAGTTACAGGTGGGGTGCTCATAGCATACTGTTTGCAGACAGTAGGGTGCAGTTTGTCTTATTCTAGCATAGCTAGTGCCAGTCAGCGCCATGGCGATCCTCAATCATTGCAGTTTGACTTCATCTTACATCATTTTAGCTCATTTCAGCCACCCATATGAATACAAATGGTGGGCAGGTGAAGCTAACTGTAACAGCCGACTCGGTTGGACTCAATTGTGGGGTGCTGGCCCTGACCCAAAAAGCTGTTGCCCACATGACACAAATGCCTGGTAGGCCGCAGCATACTGTGCTTGTACTGCAGGGTTTGGCAGTAGCACCTGTAGCAGGCAGTACAGCAGCACGCAGATCTCAGTTGGTCATGCAGACACACACTGATCTGCCAGGCAGAAACTGCCATGCAGAAACAGGCCATGCCCCCACTGCAGCTTGGAAAGAGTGAGCTTGTCACAGCGGACAGCACATGATACCATTCACAACAGCAAAAACACTGCCGACTTTGTAGCGCTCTGGAAGAGTAGGTCAATCTTCAATGGCTCACCTCATCAGCCACTGGCGGCGGGTGCTGCAGCACGAACTTGCGCACAGGCACGCCCATGTGGCACGCAGCCGCCTGGAGCGCCGCCCCTAGTGCTGCTGACTCAGGCTCAAGGGGCAACCTACAGGCAGCCATGCAGCGTCCATGCCCCTTAAATCTCATCCCCCCTCTGAACTCATCCTGATTCAATGAAACGCGTGTCCGCATTGCATCGGCCAATCACAGCACACTGCAGCACGGCACACTTCAGAATAGCACTTGAGAAGCACTGCAGAATACTGCAGCAGTGAGGCAAGCACGTTATTACTCAAGACCTCTAGTAGTGCACGCACAGGGCAGCCACAGCACACCCGGCATGCAGACTCTGCTCATCGCTCAATGGTCCACTGTGCAGACCAACATGACAGTGTGATATGTGTATTGTGCAGGCTGCTGTAGTGCACACCTGACAGGCAGCTGGAATGCGTCCGCCACGATGCAACGCCACAGCCTGTTGCGCGACCCGCCACCTACCAGCCGCAGCTCTGTTGGCTGCAGCCCATGACCCTCCATTAACCGCACACCTGCCATGTGGGAGTGGTTCCAGGGCTGGCAGGGCTTATCATAAGCTCCAGGGCTACTCTCGAGGGCTACTATGGGTTATTGTAAAGGCCAAAGTGACCTTGCCTTGATGTGCATCCCTACGTGGGAGTTGCACAGCAGCGGTAAGCTACTTTCCTAGTAGTCTTTCCTAGCTTATAGCTGATTCAAGTACAGGGGCAATGGCTTGGAATAGTGGGCAGTGCCACGCACCTGCCACGAGCGAGAACGTCGCACCCTCCAGTGCTGCGCGGTACAACCGCCCTGGCCTTAGGCTGCCTGGCCGCAGCCCCGTGACCACACCCGACGCGTGCGGCCAATTGGGCGTGCGCTCGCCGGCCAGGTATGGCAGAAATGTGACGCCTCCACAGCCGGCGGGCTCTGCCTCTGCCGCGGCCGTGAGCTCCTCGTGAGGCATGCCAAATGCTGCGGCGACCTGCGGGCCGGGTGGAGTGGGGTGCAGCTGGGTGGCTCAGGAAAAGGTCCGTCAGAGGGTTGTCCATGGTCTGCCAGGGCCTCCGGAATAGGGCTGCAGACATGTCCTGGCATTGGTTTGCGACCGCTTCAGGCATGAGGCAGTCAATGCAGCAGCAGAGGGCACGGGTAAGCAAAAGGGACATGTGTTATGGCCACTGGCCCGGCCCAGCACCTCCTCACGCAGCTAACCCACCTCCTGGGGTGGCAGTGTGCAGTTGAGGGTGCACAGCAGCGGCAAGCCTGCCCCCGTGGCATCACAGAAGGGGCAGATGGCTCCCGTAGGGTCCAGGATAGGGGTCGGTGATACCCCAAAGACAGTGCCCGAGGTACCCAGGGACACCACCAGCTGCCCTGGCTCCACGACACCTGCACCCAGGGCACTCATCGCGTTGTCTCCTGAGCCGGGTGACACGGTCACACCTGGCGGAAGCCCCAGGGCCGCTGCTGCAGAAGGTTGCAGCACCCCGATGACCTGCAGTGCAGGTTGAGAGAGTGGCGCATGGCCACGGCCGCAGCGTGACCTACGTTGCCGAGATTTCGGAATCAGATATGAAAAACGCAGCGTTTTGCAGGCACGTCCTGCAACATGATCTGCATGGGTAGCAGACCTTATGGGCGTATGCCTGATTCAGCAAGCGCCAGGACAGCTGCCGGCCAGTGGCACCCAGGCAACCAGCCACGCAAGTGCCCAGCCGCTCCCCCAGACCACGGCCTCCCACAGTTTCCAAGAGAGCCTCAGCACTAGAGCACAGGGCACCCCAATATAAGGCATTTAGTGGCACTCGGTGGCTGCGTCAGGGATATACGTTAGCTCACAAATGCAGCCAAATGCAGACAGCTACACACTAGATCACTTGCTCCCGGCTGCAGCACTCACCTCTCCGGGCCCCACAACGGGCGGCAGCCACCCAGCAATCGTCTCATCCACTGCAGAGATCGCGTTCACGTCCCACGTGCGCGCGTGCACATCAAAGCACGCTGTACCACTTGCATCTCCCGCCTCCATGACTAACCGCCCGGTCAACCACCAGTTGACATAATCGTGGGGGAGCAGTACATGAGCTACCCGGCAGTACACATCTGGCTCGTGGCGTTTGAGCCACAGCAGCTTTGTGAGAGTGAAGGAGGGCACGAGGGTGGTGCCTAATTTGGCACTGAGCTCGGCTGCTTCAGGTGCCGACTCCACGTCACACCACAGCTTGGCAGGCCGTAGCACTTTCAGATCTGCATCAAGCACGACTAGCCCATGCTGCTGCCCAGAGACGCCCATGCCCAACACTGTGTATGGGCCCCGCACGCCCTGCAGCGCCTGCGTGACTGACTTGACTACACCCTGTGGGTGCAGGTGTGCGTGATGGAGCAAAATATGCAAGCCTGGCGCACCGCATGCAACGTCATGGGTGTGGCATGTAATTGACATGTTGGTAGTTTTGCTGTGCATCTGTGCTTGCATGTTCTAACTGTGCAGCCCCCATGCCACCTGTCTTTGGCAAATCACAGGTCACATGCTGCTGCACCTGGATCCATGTATCAGGGTGTTGCTCGGCCCGGCCCTGCACGTCCGATGGGATAATGCCGTAGCTGAACGATCCCCGCGAAATGACCTTATTCTCGGATTTATCCCATAGAAGAGCCTTACAACCCTGCGTCCCAACATCCAAGCCAAGGTACAACGACCGCATACCTATGCTGTTGCGCTACCGCAGCCAAATCTCGGCTCATCATCAACAGAGTAAGCGAGTAATCTCACTCCGCCATCACACCTCACCCATCACACACATACACGTTACACGTACATCACACACATATGCCTAACTTTCTGTCACTTCATGAAGCCAGGGAGCGGGAGGACCTTCTTGATCAGGTCCAGCAGGGAGCCAGGCCCACCTGCGTGTGCGCAATCGAGTATCAGTTAGTTAAGCGGGAGTCAGCACGGCTCGGCAACACACCAGCCACAGCAAGGCCCGCTACGAGAACTGCACAGTGCACACACAGGCACCAACAGCAGGTGCTTCACCGCCACATATCTGTCAGCTGACAGCGATGCCACGTACAGAGTGCCCCATCCCACACATACAGGGATCGCGGATCACAGATCGCTGAGATCGGTGAACGATCATCACGGGCCACTCACTCTTGAGCAGCGAGGCCATGTCTTCCGCGCGCCGTGTTGCGTCGGCGTACGCGTCTCGCCGCCGCTCGTCGAGCGTGGCGACCATGATGGCCCGCAGCCGCGCACGCAGGGCTTCATCCTGCAGATCGGATGTGAACCAGTTTGTTTTGAATCCTCATCAATCAAGGCCTGGTGCCGTGGTGAATTGTGTTCTGAACATGCCAGGTGGAGGGTATAGCGTGGTTTTGCTCATTGTGCGCCTGGTGGCAGGTGCCAAATGCTGCGTTTTCAGCATGGTTTTTGAAAGATCACATGCTCATGTGCTCATGTGCTCATGTGCTCATGCTCTTGTGCTCAACTGGAGCATAAGAGAATCAGCACGTGAGCACGTGAGCACATGAGCACTTTTCCAAGCTGTGCGGCATCTGCAATGCATCGTGGCCCAATCTTGGTCCACCCACCTTGACCACTTCCAGATTGTCTGGATCCTCATACAGGTGTGTGATGGTGGCATAGCTGATGCGTGGCTTGGGCCGTGCGCTGGCGTTACCACCAGTGGCCCTGCTCCCCTTGCTGCCCCCCTCCTCGTCCTTGTCAGCACTGCTGCCTGCCCCTTGAACCTGAGCTCCACCCTCGCCCTTATCACCTCCTGTAGCTGTATCTGTAGCTGATGATCCCCCCTTCCCGGCCACAGGAGTGCCTGCCACACCCACACTCTGAGGTCCTCCACTCTTAGGTCCTCCTTCACCAAGCCCATCCAGCAGCCCCTGCTCTGCTACCAGCTGCTCGAACGTCGCGATGGCGCGCGCCTGTGCGTGCGCGCGGCCGTACGCCCGCCACTCATCTTCCCACAACCGCTCGCGCAGCGCGCGCATGGCCTCCAGGAAGCCTGCCCCACATGGTCATCGGTAAAAGTGGCAACAGCAATAGCATGGTATACAAAAGTGGCATCGGATTTCAACGTAACATATACCATGCACAATGTACATGCCGATGGTAGAGAGGCGTATGCCTGCCATGCAGCACCGCACGCGCCAGCGCAGAACACATTTGCATGCACTGTGGCTTGTGGTATAACCGTCAGCATGTGCTTGTAACTGATCGCCGGCCCTGTGGTTTGAACTGTATGTGCATGGAGCTCAGATGACAAGGGCGCCACAGCCACACGTGCTGCCCTTGCTGCCCTGTCTCATTTCAAAGCTGCACCCAGCACTCGACCAGCTGCAAGGGAAGAGGCCATGCCCTGATGTAGCACCATTTCCTTCGACACCCACCACTCTCCATGAACTTGACGTACTGTGGCGGCAAGTCATGAGGCTTGTTGTGTGCCACACGTGCCCCCAGCTTAGATGCCGCTGACCCACTGGTCCCACTGCCGGTGCCCCCGCCCTCAGCTCCCATGCTGTCCTCCTCCTTCTGACCCCCCTCTTTGGCTGCAGGGCCCGAGCCAGCTGGGCTTTCCTTAGCCCCACTGGCATGGCGCTGGTGCATGAGCTGTGTTGTCGAGGGGGCTAGTTGCTGGAGCAGGCCCATGCGAGTGGCTGCTGCACAGCTGGATCTCTTCACAGCCCCCTGATGCAGCAGGACCTGCAGCACCACACCCATGGATACCAAGGGAACGACAGCGGCCAGTGATAAATACACCAGGAGGTGGCGGTCCCACGGCATGCATGCTCTTGGAAATCTCGGCTTACACCGTGAACCTTGTGTGCATGAGAACTAATAACCCTGTAGGCTCTGTGCCGCAGAGAACACATGTACTGCCTGTGACCTCCATCACCCAAACTCCACCTCGTCCACGCTGACTCATCCCGCACACTCTTCTTCTTCAAATCTTCCTTTGGGTGCTGGCTACAAGTACAGCCAGCCAGAGCACAGCAGCCGCCGCCTGGAAAAAAGGATTCAAAACTGCGGCGTGCATGCTGGCACCTGGGCCCATGGATGCAATTTTACCTATGCCAATGCATGCTCCCTCATGTTACAACTGCAGCGTGCTCGAGTCACAGCTCCCAGCCCCGGAGAAAACTGCCGTGCATCAATTCAGTCACTCTATGGCGTACGACGCTGTCCCGGGTTGCCATGCACATGGGTTGCAAAGCCAAGTGTAAACCTGCAATCCGCAACACATGATCATCTCAAACAGACACTGACCCAAGATACAGCCCTACCGGATCGGCCACCGGATCAACAGCCATCCAGCACCCAAACGGCAGGACTCCCTGCAAGGGAGCATAACCCCATCCAAGGCCCGTTCTAGTACATTTCCCTCTCCTCCCTTTCTAGTACATTTCCCTCTCCTCTCTTCTTTCCCTATGAGGGTGGAATGCTCACACGCTCCAGCTCCAGCTCATACTCCAAGTCAGCACCAGGTGGGATGGCACCGTTCTTGTCACCCGCATGCCGCGTGGGCCGGATGACGGCACCCGCGTCGCCAAAACCCAGCGCTGCGGGGACCTGCGCGCAGCGTGGGATGGCACGCGGTGCAGCATGTGCTCTGCTTTGAGTGCGCAGAATGCATGAGCCGCATGCATGCACAGGACGCTGCTACTGAGCCGGCTACTACTGTCAAACCACTGGTGTACTTGCATCATGTGCCTGCCAGCAAGATGGCACCCAGTTGCCCACCTGCCCACCCACCCAGCAACAGGTCAACCTCAGCTTAAACATTTTGCAGCTAGCCAGTGGACAGCCCTCCCAAAAGTGAAGACGTGTAAAAGTCACCCACCTTGATGATGCGCTTGCCACCCGCCCGCATGGTCGCCATGCCCTGCTCCACTCCCAAGCACAGCCCCGCGACAAAAGGGCGTGCGCCATACAGCAGCACAAGCGGCTTGCCACGTGCACGCGTGTCCTCAAACACCTCCTGCATGGCCCAAAAGTGCAGCGCAGCAGCGGCAGGGTAAGGCAACGTACCAGTACGATTAGCAGCCGGTTCATGCAGCAAGGTCCAGATTCACATAAAGAGGAAGCACCGAGCGAGCCATCTAGAGAACCTCTGAGTGGCCCCAGCTTGGCCTCCTACCAGCTGTCCTGAAAGCACGGAGCTTGCAGCAAGACAGCAGGGGGGCTTCAGCAGCCCAGCACCCACCCCATTGGCACGGCCCACATAGTGCACCACAGCTAGGTAGCCATTGACAGGTGTGGAGCCGCCACCAATGCGGAGATCGCGGTACGCAACACCTGAGGGCAGTACAACCTCGGGCGCGTCTGACACCTGCGGCAGTAGCGGCAGCAGTGGCAGTACAGAGGTGTACAGATGTACTCGTAGTGCTACAGCAGTCTTGAGTGTGAACGGAGTGTTAACAGCTGCTGATGTGCGTGCAACGGGCAACACGCGCTGCGCCCATGCTGCAGCTGCAGCTGCCGGGCCGGCTAGGCCACAGTGCAGCGCCATGCTCTAAACAGCACACTGGTGCTGTACCAAGGTGCTGCAACAGGAGCGTCAAAGTGGCAGGGTATTCTCGTTGACTCACGTCGCGCTTGCCCGCTTCCTCGTTGGCGACCTCCATGCGTGTTTTGACCTGCTCACCAAGGGAGCCCACTGCCAAGAAGCCCAGCCAAGCCAGACCACCCGCGATGCTGCAGCATGCATACCAAGCGGTGACAAGTATTTGGTACGGTAGTGTCAGGGGGGCATGTGGATTGCAGTTTGCGTGCACACCTCATCTCCATGTAAACACCACATGGCACACGGCATGCGCTCACCCAAACCGCCTGGTTAGGAAGGATGCTACAGCATCTGTGCTTTCTGCCTGCAGCTTCTTGCCACCACTGCGGCGCAGCGGGTCCTCTCCATCTGTGCTACTGAGGGAGGTAGGAGCCTGAGCTTGCACGGGCTCTGTCGTGTTCGTGCTAGAGGTGGAGGGCTGCTCGGATGAGCGCACCACTACAACACGCTGAACTTGTGGCCTACGACTCTGCGCTACACAAGATGTGCTGGCACAGGCCCTGCTCTTGATCACGGTGGCTGCCATTTTCCTGCACGTTCCTGCACGCTGAAGAGCCCACTGATGCCGTAAGTACTGTACCTTTTCATATGTCAGCCGATGACCACGTTGACCCCAAACCCTGCCCTACCTCTGCAATCGAGCACATTCGTCTCCGCATCACCCACAGGCAGATTTTGTGCATTCAACTCAGCGAATTTTGCGCGCTGGTTCCAGTAGCTGCTACCTGGCACCGCGCAGCACCATGTGGTCACGCGGCCTCAGGGCGTCCTTCTCCTCCCTGTACTCAGCTAGCGGGAGGAGCTGGGGCAACCAGCGGAACCCACGCGTCGTGGGCAGCAGGAACTGCTCTGCCTCTGCTGCAGCCTTTGGTAATGGCTTTCAAGCCATTGGGACCCAGGTCGCTGGGTGGGTCGGTAGGCTGAGTGGCGGGTTCGTGCTTGGGGGAGGCAGCGTGCTCATGCTGCAGAACAACAAGGACAAGCCAGACGCTACGCAGGTGAGCGTTGACCAGGCGACATGGGCGTGCCCAACGTGTTGGTCAAGCATGGCATTCGTCCATGCATGTGGGAAAGCATGGGGAACCTTGCATGCACGTGGTGGGGGCCTGTTCGGGGTTGGTTCCTGCTCATGCTACGCACCATGCCTCACGATGCCCCCCCTGCATGTATGCCCCCTGCTGCAGCTGTCAACATCTGAACTGACATGGGTCCAGGAGCTAGCAAGCAAGAGTGAAGAGGTGCTCGCGCCCAGTGCCGCGCTCCGGAGCCACCCTGTGACCAAACTCTTTGTAGACCAGGACCACCTGTTTGAGACGATGGTGTCCAGCAAGCAGATCCACGAATTCCGGTGCTTCTATGAGACAGCTGCGCGCAAGTTTCACTCAGTGGTGCAGCTGGGCCGGGACGTGTGTGGATTCCCCCAGACTGTGCATGGCGGCCTCACCGCTGCCATCATCGATGAAACTCTGGGGGGCCTTGGCGTGTGCATGTGGCAGAGCGGTGCGCTGGGTGTACGGCCCCCTGCGTACACTGCGCGCCTGGAGGTGAACTACACTCGCAAGATTCCAGCTGGATCCACCATCCTGGTCTCTGCCGAGCTTGAGGCAGTGGATGGGCGCAAGATCTGGATGAAGGCCACAGTGAGCGATGGCAGCAGTACGCAGTACGCAACTGCGCGCGCGCTGTTCCTCGCGCCGCGCATGCCCCACGAGGTACTCCTGGGCAGCATCACCAAGGCCGCTGGCAGCAAGGGCAAGGACAGTAATGAGGGCAAGCAGTAGACAGCCCGGCATGAGGCAGGGCAACTCCTCGGCCTCGCAGCTTGCTGGTGGGCTGACATGCCAGGGCATGTTGGCCAGTGCCGTGTCAAGTCTCCCCACGGCTCAAGTGGGGTCGGGCCCGATGCTGCTGGTGCGGGCTGCTTTGCAGATAGGTTGATGGCAACCAACACACCGTGGGAGGATATGCCACAGGCATCGCACGCATGACGCAGGGGACCCAGGCCCCTGCCCTGCCGCTGGGCTTTGGGTGCGCTTTGCTTGACCAAAGTACTGTGCTGCTGGATGAATGATTTCATTGTTTCCGTCTTGCTTTCCTGAGCGCGATGTGGCTTGGCTTGGCTATACAAGATCGAGTGGAGAGTTTGATGCGTGGGGTGTAGGGGTTGCGTGGGTGCTGGTTGCACTCGTGCTTGCTCTGTTTTGAACACCCTGCGTGGTGTATGTTAGTGTTGGCAATAAGGACTGCTGCTTGTGAGGGGAGGCTGGGTGTACAGGCTCTGTTGCAAACGTTACGGAGCTGTGCGACACCACAGGCTGAGGTGCCTGTACACATGGCGGGCTCTGGAGAGAAAACGCCAGAAAGTGCTATGTTATTCATATCGGGGAGTGATTGCGTGGTGCAAGCGCTGCCAAGCGCATGCGACACGTGCAGCGGCTGCGGCCTGAGCCTACAGGCAGTTTGTCAGCTTTCTGGTTTTGTTCACGAGGGCGTTTGGCGCGTGTCGTGCGAGTGGGATCCCACCAGCCACCTCTCTTTTTCTATTGTGTATTGCTTGTAGAGGTCAGCACGAGCGCGTGCTATGTGATGCGCTGAGTGTATGCTTGGTTGTGATTTAATTGTGCAGCAGGGCCAGCACTTGTTTCTTTTCACCTCGCCATTGGCTACCATTTGGTCTACAGGAATCCACAGGGCATTCCAGGCAGGAATGGGATGTGCTAATGCCGCAACCAGGTTGCGCACAGCTGGAGCTTGTGTGATTGTAACGGGATGAGAATGCACCTCTCTATGCTGGAGAGAACCTTATGGCCAGAATGCACCTCTCTATGCTGGAGAGAACCTTGTGTTACAAATCCACAGTGCCACCATGTGAGCAGCAGGCACAACATGATGGGCTCAGGTGGCATTAGACTCGCAGCATTGACACTCGGTTGGGTTTTGCCCACACACGCAAAATCCTGCTGCTTCTTTGCAACACCTCACTAAGGCATTTGAGAGCTCCACACACAGCCCCAGCAGAGGTGCGCAGGGAACATGGGAAAACGGTCACAGAGATGAGGGAAAAAATAACCAGAGGGTGCTGTGTGTATATGTATGACGTGCACCCAAGCTCACATACCACGGCAGCACCCCACATGACAGCAATCACGTAGCAATCACATGGAGTCAATACAAGTGCTCGCACAAACACCATCCAGCAGCAGTAGCTTTAGCTATCCAAGCCTGCAAAGCACTAGCACACCCAGCAGCCTTCTCATACTCTGTAGATGGTATGTACCAAACAGCCGGAACCTCTCACTCTCTTCACGCATGACATAGGTAACGGGTTGGCAAAAGTCAACTGCAGAAGTACAACACCGCACAGCAGCAACTCTCGATCACACTCTGTCCCTCTCTCACACAAGCACGCTCCCCACTTCTCAAGACACAGACTTCAGCTCCCGGCTTTCAAGCACGCTCCAGCGCAAGGTTAGGCAAGCCATCCCTCAGGGCTTTTGACATGCTGCTTGACATGCGTCACGGATTGCGTCACGGATCAATTCAAGAACCTTACCAGGCCACCACTCCAAATGGTCCAAGAGTAAAGCTTCACAGCTCTGAAGCCCATGCCGACTCAGCTAACGGACACCACGGCACTGCCTTACCGGCCCCAGCCACCGCCGCCCCTCCGCTTGAAATCATCAGACAGCACAATGATCTGGTCGCCCTCCTGCAGTACACACAATGCAGCAGCAGACCAAGCACAGCTGCACAGTTGGCCATCACTCAATCAGGCGCACGGCATACAGTACACGCGAGCATCCAATGCTTCATGTGGCGGCAGCCGCCTTTCAGCACCACGCATGTGCATGACAAAGTCAAGGTGACAATGAAAGCAGGCCGCTCCAAAACCAGCAACGGTGCCCAAGATCTGTGGGTGGGCGACCCACCTGGTATCTGAAGAGGTGCTCCGGCTCCGGTACTAGCAAGATCTGACCATCCGCCTTGATGTACCTGCGGGCATTCACGCAACCAGCATTACACAGTTCACTCAGATAAACGTGGCATTCCAGAACAATCCCACAGACAACGTTATGTCAAATGGCAGCTGCATGTGAGATACATTGGCATGGGTGTAAGAGTTGGAAAAAAAAGCGGCCTGCACGCGCATGCCTACACGAGCTAGCCAGGCACAGCGCAGGGCTCTGGCAATGTGCCTTGTCCTCAGCGCACCCGATTGCTGTCTGCTTCAGCAGCCGTGCAATCTCCACCACCTCGGCAAACGTCACACGCTCGCCTGTGGTTAAATGTTTTTCCATGTGGGTCACACACATGCCAGCACCATGTATGGTGCCACGCACATGTCTGCTGCACTTCCCTGCCGCCCGCACACACACTGGAAACACCGGTGAACTACACACAGTGGCTGCCAGCACAAAAACGCAGCAGGCGCATGCAACCTCCAGGGCGCTGCGGTGCTCAGTGACTCAGTGACTCACCCACAGACAGGTTGAACAGCACAGGGTTGCGCAGGTACAGCTCAATGCCCTGTAGGGAGGTGGGGGGGCAGGGCAGGAAGACATGGTGCCGTCATCACAGTGTGATGATAACTATGTCATGAAACCAGAGGATACGAGCGCAAGCATGTAACACACGTGGCCGGCTTATTTCATGCCAAACCAGCACACTCGTTGCAGCACCAGCCGCCATGCACCTGTTTATGGCATGCGTGGAAGCCCTGGCACTCAAACAGCAGACCGTGTGGCTGGCCAGTGCCGGTATACAAATGCATTGTGCCGCGCCCTGTGCAATCGTTGCTGTGGCACTCCAGTGTACACTAGCTGGCAGTTGCAGAACAGGCAAGACCCCAGGGACATGGGTCCCAGTGCCTAAATAGGCCAACCCTAGACCCAGTCAAGCTCCAAGCTCCAAGCCAAAGGTCACTCTAGTCCAGCATGCACCAGGGCCACACGCCCCAGCGCCAGTTACCTGGCGGGTGGTGAGTAGCTGGCGAATGAGGACAGCAACATCTGGGTGAGCTGCAACCAGAGTCAGCAGTGCTGCTGAGATGTCATCTGGCATGAACACCTCGGGCGCCTGCGTTTGCCAAAGATACACAAGGGACGACAAGGAACAGCGAGCTTGCTGAATTGGCTCTGTTCCAAGTCGAGCCATGGTACTAGCATGGTGTACAAGGCAGGTAAGGAAAGGACATGCAGCTGCTGCCCGCAAGCAACAACCACAGCACAGCACTGGCAGCCACAAGGGCAGGTCCAAGACAGCCACACGCCTAGCAGCACCCCATGCGTGGGTGATCGCACATTGATGATTGGGAGGCCCTTCTTGGACAAGCTGCCTGCTGTGGCCGTGGTTGAGGATTGGCTGCTGCTGCTGCTGGCGGATACCGTGGCAGATGCGCCTGCTGTAGTGATGACAGCTGGGGTGGGGGTTGGGGCGTCCGCCGGCTTTGAGGCAGCAGCAGCTGCAGGCACGGCCGCACTGGCCGCCTGACCCGACGCTGCCCCGCTGCCGGCAGCAGTGCTTGCGCTGGTGCTTGCGCTGCCTGCTGAGCTGCCACCAGAGGCGGAGGCTGCAGCAGCTGCAGCGGCCTTGTCCCCCCCTAACGTGCTGGTGACACTGGTTGGCAGTATGGGCAAGGCTGGCATGGCAGCCTGTGCCCCAGGGAGTGCCCCCGTGAGGGCAAAGGTGGCAGACCAGCCCTGCATCATGCCTTGGATCGGGTCTGTAGCCTCCTTATCCTTTGCCACTCCCCCAGCGTCCTTGTCCTTCTCCTTGTCCTTCTGGGAAGAAGGGCTGCTGTCCTTGTCGCCCCCGGCGCCCTTGGCACTGTCCCCAGGCACGAGCCC
>BDCZ01000445.1:0-29975 GCA_001662365.1 Chlamydomonas applanata | reverse complement strand
CCCCAGGCACGAGCCCGCTCATGCTTGCCTGCTGCATGCTGCTCCCCCCCGCACTGCCCACCGCCGCGCCTCCGGCACTGCCTGATTGCGTGGCTGCCCCCGCACCCCCATTCCCCGCAGCCGCACCACCCCCCGAACTGCTGCCCGCCCCCGC
Source organism: Chlamydomonas applanata (assembly GCA_001662365.1). Classification (NCBI taxonomy): domain Eukaryota; kingdom Viridiplantae; phylum Chlorophyta; class Chlorophyceae; order Chlamydomonadales; family Chlamydomonadaceae; genus Chlamydomonas; species Chlamydomonas applanata. The sequence continues at coordinate 29,821 of BDCZ01000445.1, read as the reverse complement.
GCCCCCCCCTGCTTCCTTCGTGCAGCTGCCGCTACTCGAGGCCACGCCCATGGCTCTGTCCTTCTCCGCCTTTTCCTTGTCCGCTTTTTCCTTCTCCGCTGCCCTGGCCTTCTCCTTTTCCGCCTTTTCCTTTTCTGCCTGCGCCTGCGCCGCAGCCCGGGCCGCTTTCTCCACCTCCCAATCCACGCTAGCCGCCTCTCGCACATCCTTTGGCACCTCAAAAAAGGTCTGGAACGATGTGGTGGCCAGCAGCTGAGGCGCAGCGCCCAGCTGCACGCCGCTCGCACTCACGCCCCCTGTGGCTGAAGCAGTGGCAGCTGAGGTAGACGCCATGCTGGCCGCTGTGGCTGGGCCTGAGCTGTGGTTCAGCATCTCAAAGTACTGGTTCACCAACTGCAGGGGCGGGGCAAGGAGGGGGGCAACGGGCAAGGACGGGGGTGTGGGCCAAAGCGGGTGTTTCAGCAGTTAGCAAGCAGCAGGGACATGGCAGTGGGTTGGGGGGCTGGAGCCCTTAGGGAGCGGGGACCAGGGCACCAACAGAAAATTTGGGTGGGCTGGGACAGTGCATACGTGTCACAGGGCCAAGGTCAGGTGTCCCATCTGACAGGCACACAGACACTGCTATCGCAGCAGGCACCAGGGTTGAGGGGTCCAAGGGAGACGCAGGGCAAGGCAGCTTGTCAGATGACGAGATGAGCCCTAGCTGCCCAACAGCATTAGATACTCCTCTCTCAGGATGCGGCTGTCATGAGTGCATCGAGTACAGTTCAGGGTGCGGTGTGCTGCATTGGTAAAGTGTTGCCGGCATGGAGCACCCACCACCAGCGTGCTGTTGCGGTTGACCTTGGCCACGAGGTGGGGCGCCTTCGTGCGGCCGCTCGCAATGACGGCGTCCTGAACCTGCAGGCAGGTGGGTTGAGGCGGAGCAGGCATGACTCCTTGGCACCATCTGCAACAAAACTCCTCCGGGAAAGGCCAGGGCAGCGCAGCATCTCCAGCGAGACACGCTGTCTTCTCAAGCCGAGGAAAGCCAAGCCGAGCAAAGCTGAGCAAGGCTGAGCAAAGGCGAGCGAAGCTGAGGCAAGCCAAGGCAAGCCGATCAGTTCCAAGCTGTGCCAAGGCAAGCTAAGCCAAGCTGCTCACCTGCAGGATCTGTGCTGTCGTCAGTGCATCCGCCTCCACTGGGGGCAGCCGGTCGTGTGCGCCGAGCACCACAGCATCTGCGGTCTTGATGCCGGCATCCTGCGCACACCGTGCACTAGCAAACAAAACTGGTACAGTGTAGAAGTGAGTGTAGAATTGACTGTCATCAGGTATAATACTGCACACGCATCAAACCTGGCGTTCTTCGCGCGCTGTCTCTGCGTCTGCATAGCTCTGCTCGCTGGATGGCGTCTTGCACCCGCACCGAGAGTGCCTTGAGTGATGTGGGGTGGTCTGACTGTATGTAGTTGAAGCGACAGGAGCCAATGCGGCCAGGTGGGTAGGGATCCTCTGGAATGGTCCCCAGAATAAAGGTGCTGCGCGAAAGAGCGGTGAGGGTGTGGCACAGGGCGGCATCAGGTCAATAAGGTAATTTGTACAAGGTGATATGTACAAGCCGAAGGTGATATGTACAAGGTGATATGTAACAGGTGATATGCACATCATTCTCTGAAGCGGCCCTTTCTTCCTGAAGGCAAGACAGACAAGTACACCGCAGCCTTGTTGCATGCACCCCCCAACCCAGGGGCCGCAGCCAGCACGCACATCTGTGAGTTCTCAGGTGCACTGTCTGCGAAGCACTCCAACATGTCCTGGAGGTCCGAAGGGTTCCAGCCGGCCACGATCACCTTCTTTGGGACCTGCACAGCGACAGAAGCAGGCAACGCATTAAAAGAATTATGAGCAAATCACTTGCCAAGATAACTGGTAGGGGCATGGCTCAGGGTGCCCCTGGCCTTCCAGCTGGGTGTGCAAGGGTGCTGTGAACCCTGCCGCTGGGGCTCTGGAAACTCACCATGGGCCCTTCACCCAACTAACCCATGACCCACACGATGGTTACATCTGTGAACAAATCACGAGCCTCCAAGCCCTGGACCCGCACCATCTGGTAGCTGGCAGGGCGCGCAAGGCGCTCCGACGCCGCCTTGGCAGCAGCAGTGAATGTGGATTGGGTCTCCAGCCGCGCCTGCAAGGGAGTTGGAAGAGGGAGAATTACACTCGTGTGTCATGTGAATGAGGGTGTGCATTTGTTTAGGGAAGGGCGAGGGAGGTCAGGGGTGGGGAGCGGCCACCACATGGATCCCTCACATGTGACACATCAGACGAGTGCCCTTGAAACCCTGAGCCCAAGGTGTATCTTCCATGGCGAACCACAGACCATCCAGCCAGCGCTGGACAAACCCTCACGCACAGCTGGCCAACATGGGCAGCGGCTTGCTGCCCGCGTGTGGCAGCCCCCCGTATGGGGCGAACATAAGCAAGCTGGACAGTACTGCTGTACAGCAGTGTAAGCTGTACTGCTGTACCGCAACGTACCGCAGGGCTGGACACGTAGGACAGCATGATGAGGCGGTCCTTTGCTTGCATGATCTCCTTGTCGGTCACTTCAAACATCACGGTGTCAGCACCCCGGATCACACCAATGACCACGCAGTCGCGGTACGCGCGCCGCACCTCGCCGTACGTCTTGCCTGCGGTACAGTTTGTACAGTGTGCATTACATTATCACACAACCGTAGAAGGGCATGCCAGCGGCAGGCAGCCCAACCCCTGGGTCACGTTCCCTAAACAGCAACATATCCACATCAGCCCACATTCAAGCAGCCTGCACGCACCTTGCATGACCGACGGCATGCCCTTGATGCGCAGCTTCACATTGGATGGGCCTTGCTGCAGGATCTTGAGCCACACCCGGAACACGCCCGGCTGCATTGCAGCGTGGCATGTAAACCGATCCATGAAGTTGCCTGCGGTCGGTGGCCATCAGCAACGGTTTGTGGTGGTTAGCAGCAGGTGGTGGCAGTTGAGGGCATTTGCTGGCAGGTGGTTGTCTGAGGTGGGTGCAACAAGCAGGTGCAACGAGCTGGGAGGGGCCATGCCCAGGCAGAGGGTGTGCCAGCCACAGATTGTATGAAGCGACTGCTGCTGCTGCTGCTGCTGCTGCTGACATGTACATCCCAGACCAGATTCATCATCAAGACTCATGCTCAGCCCCACGCCCTCCCACCTTCACAGCTTCACACAATACAAGAGACCGTCCCAGACGCACAGAGCCTGTATAGGTACACAAGTAGAGTAGTAGACATCCACTCACCATCTGGCATCTGCACCACCTGCATCGTCGACCCATTCAGGTTACCAAGCATCATGGTCGCAGTGGGAATGGTCGTGCCGCGTGCCTGCTGTTGCTGTGTTGGCGGCGGTGCGCCGCCGCCGCTGCTGCAGCACGTGCTTGCCGCCTTGCCAAAGGACCGCATGTAGTCCACAGACACAGGCAGCTCATCCGGCATCTGCATGACGACACTCTGGTGCTGCCGCTGGGCAGCCACAGACAGGGCCATGGCCGTGACGGCCTTAGCGGCCTCGCTGGTTTGCTGGTTTGTGGTGGATGCTGGGTGCAACACGACCACTGTCTCGGCACGCGATGCAGCCACCATGGCCAGGTCGCGCATGGACGCAGGGTTGCCTGCAGATGAGGGACCCACCATGCACGAGCCGTTGCTTTTTCAGGCAATGCCCGGCGCGGCCACGAGCAGCGGAGTGTACAACATGATCCATGATTCAATGCAAGGAGGATGCACGAACAGCCAGATAACCCTGGGCCCCAACGCATGCGCCCAGGGCCTGATACTAGGGCGCGGGGCCCTGAGACTTGTTCTACAGTGCTTGATAGCAGGCCAGATGGCTTCAGGGAGGGGCTGTGCCCATATCCTGTACAAGCTAGTGTGTAGGTACATACAGGCACACACCTGAGCGCGTGTACAGGTCAATTCGTGATGATTTAAGCCGACCCGCAATCTCCTCGTCCATATCGGTCTTGGGCATATCGGCCATGACCACGACGGGCTGCAGACGAACAATATTGAGGTGCGGGAACAAGGAAGCTTGCGACATGAAGTAGCCTTGTAGTAAGAGGGTGGCAGCTGTGTTTGGGGCACGGGGAGCAATGGCAGCGGGAGCACAACAGGCGGAGACAGGGGACATAACTGTGGGGGCCAGGCTGCTGAAAGTGCAAAGTAGGACGCGCGGACTGCAGCAAGGTGCAAGGTGCAGGCCCTGCAGGCTTCATGTGCGGCCTCTGTGTACCTTGGAGAAAAAGGGGTCATCCGAGTACTTGTATCCATAGGACAGCTGCCTGCAGCGTGCAAGGCACAGGGACGGAGTCAGGTCATCCAGGCATTCTTGAGTGGCAATTCAGCGCACCACTGCTCCACTGCACCAAAAAATCCCTGGTTTGCCAGCGCACCACTGCACACATAACTTCCGCTTGCATGCAGGACAGCTAATGGCAGATCGCGCCGTACCGCCAAGGTCCCAGGGGCAGGCCACCCAGTACAGCAGTACAGCAAGTGACAGCAGGATACGGGAGTGCGATCACAGCAGAAAGTAGCAGTACAATTACAGCAGTACATGGTAATATAGGCCAGAACAGTACATCGCAGTACGGGGCGTACCGCAGCAGCGGGATGACGAGGTTGTTCCAGTTGAGGATGACCAGGTGGTTGGACTGCCTCATCTCAAATGAGCCCTCCCGAATTCCACGGAATGAGCGCTTCACCTCGTCGCTGACCAGACCGAACTGTGGTTGTGTGCATGGGTTCGTAACGGGGGGTATGTGGAGGGTTGAGCATGCGCTTGAGCCCTTGTACGTCATGCGAGTATAAGCCAGAGTGTGCTACAGACAAGGTGGGCAGCATCAGGTCCTCTGGTCAGGGCGCAGAGGATGGGTGCACTGCTGTCAGGTATGGCTGGACGGGCGGTGCAGGTTAAGATCTGCAGGCGAGGTGTGGTGAGGAGCAGAGTACTGGGAAGTTGGCAACACAGAGCAGGCACGTCAGACCATGTGGCCCCCATGCCGTCCACCCACCAGCACGGCGACCAGGAACATACCCAAGAAGAATGCCTGCGTGCACGTGTGTGGACCTCACAACCCTTATGAATCTTTCAGAACCTCGCAGCAGCATACGTGTATCATGAGGAGCCACTGCTACTGCCGGGCACCCAGGACCATTCAGCTGCCACCCTCATCGCGCTGAGCCCCAACCATCCCACGTTCTATACCCCCTCTCCGCACCCACAACCCACGACCAATACCTCCCACCGCCACCACCGCCACCACCCATACCTCAGCACCCCGCCCTCCTCAAACACCAGCTCACACAGCAGCTCACAATCACTGCTCTGTTGTGCCCACGCACCACGTTGATGACCGCCCACGCCGCTGTGCTCTTCTCTGATACCATGTTGGCGCCCGGCTGCCGGTGCACGATCGCGTGGATCTTGAGTAGAGACTGCGCCCAGGGCGTGCCCGTGGTGCGGTGGTACACCGCGCCAAGTAGCAGCACAAGCGGTACCTGTCAAGGCGGGGCGGTTGGGAGTGAAGCTGGTGGTGAAAGGGTGGGGTGTGCGTTTCGTGGGTGGGGGTGGGGGTCTGCAAAATGATGTTCCCCAGTGTGTGTGTACCATCGCAATTTAAACACCGTTCAAGCCCGCATTTAAGCACCATGCACAGATCTGTACTGCATTGTCTGCATGTGTGCGGCGTGCGCGCACCGCGGCCAGCAGCACGAGCGGGATCTTGACCGGCAGGCTGGCATACGTCCAGTTCTGGAACAGGTATGCCGCGCGCTCCATCAGCGCGTCACCCAGCCCGCCCATCGCGCCATTGAATGCAGCCACCACCTCAAAGCCTGCACAGTGTGTGAAGCCGCCGATGCGCATGACGAAGCACAAGGGAGCAGACATCAAGGTCGGGAAGAACAGACAGGGAGCAGACTACCCAATTTGTCAGGGAGCAGACAAAATGGATCGGCCCATGGCATGTATGGTGCACAGACTGCACACCGTGGCGCGTGGAGTGCATACTGGTGCACTGTGCATCTACACTTACATTGATATCCAATCATCTCCGTCATATGTGTACTGTTTATGTCGGTTATATGTACAGCAGGTGTGGGTTGCGTCGCACCTGGTGGCTGTAGGGTCTCTGGCAGGAACGTGGCAAGCTTGGCAGCAGCAGATCCGAGCAGCGTCGCACCCAGCGCGTACCACACGGCAATACCGGCGGCGTACAGCGCGGCCTGGTTGTTTGCCAGCAGCCCAGGGATGGCAAACAGGCTGTCAACTGCGGCCATCATGCATGTGTGCGAGTGAGTACACATGACACAGCTGTCATGTGTGCATACTTGTTGCCATGTGTAGGGGTCAAGGGCGTGTGCTCGCTTGCACTTGCTGGCATATGCAATAGGCCAAGGTCACTATGGCCAGCTGATGAGCTCCGGCATTGAAATGAAAGCTGGAAGATTGCTGATGACTGGCAGCATGCAAGCTGCTGTGTGTCTGTCACTGATGTTGTCAGGTGTTTGGACCCAGTCCCAAGCCCGCCAGCATGCCTCATGTGCCATGGACTTGTGCCCTAGCGTGGTTACATGCATCCCACACGGGAGCACAGAGCACGCCGCATGTGTCATTCATGTGATCCGCGAACATTGGCATGCGTTGTTCATCTCCACTTACCCAGCTGTGTGGATGCAAGCACTAGGAGCCTCAACAGCGCCTTTGACTTTTTGCTCCGGCTCTTGCCCCTGCTCCTGGGTCCTCGGATGAGTACTATGTCCATGCTGGTCACTGCACTGCTGTGCGCACTCCCATCATGGCCGTTGCCGTTGCCATTTCCATCGTCGTCCAAGTCCATGCTGCCATCTGTTGCATCCATGCTCTCCATGCTCGAGTCTGCAGTGCAGCAAGCGGCGATGGCAATGGGTATGTCTGGATGCATGTGCAGCAGCCAGTGCCGATGCAAGCAGTGTGCCATGCAGAGTGTGCCATCCGTGTGCCATGCTGGCCTGCATGGAACTCGCCTTCAAGTAGGTTGGAAGCAGGAGCACCGTCCACCAACGGCAAGTGGGCGTAGTCATCCAAGTCAATGGTCTTCATCGCAGCACTCTTACGAATGCTGCTACCACCAGGTTGCACCTCGGTCTCATATCGCTTCAGAACTTTGTCCGCTGAAACAACTGGGATGCTGTCTGGCTCCTCTGGACTGGCCCTCTCCGTCTGGCCGTGCCCATCGCTCCTTGGAATCAGAATTCCAATCGGAGACCGAAACCTCAAGAGCGGATGGCAAGCACGACGAACGTACAGGCATTGATTAAGCCCAGGGTGTAAAGCGCAGACCTGTTGTGAACGCCTCATCTTCCCGGCGCTAGATACATGAATTCACAGCTCAACCCATCCATGCAAGGGTTGAATGAATGGATCTTTGTAGATCTCTGCAAAGAGAAGCCAAACGGAAGGCCGCCGCGCTCACTTGTGAGATGCTCGGGCAGCACGGGCAGCATGCAGGTGTCATGTGTCAGGCCAGAAAGAGGCAATGGCCGTCGATTTGATTCCTAGCCATCGGTATACTGGTCATAACAAGCCATCTTTTGCTTCCAGTAGCTAGTGGGCCCTCCATGCTGAAGCGTCTGCATCGCACATAGACAGTCTGCTGCCGGTTTTGCTTAGCTCGTATGCTATGGTTCTTGCTTGGTAGCTGATTCCTGCGCGCACGCCAGCAGCGATCAAGCAAGCACAGATCGTCAAGGCGCAGCCATGGCACCCAAGAAGTCGGCAGGGTGTGTGGTAACAACTGCCCAGTGCGATCTGTCCGTTCCTGACATCCAAACCCTTGATGCTTGAGCCATTGAATTCGTCTGGGGTCACTCAGCATACGGCGCTTGCTTCACAAACACGCAGTGCACGGCAGCCCGCGGATCTTGCTTGCACAGCATTCAATTCCAACCACAGCATGCCACGGTGCTGCTGCATGTGCATAAGGTGCTAAGGATGTCTCGCATTCGGAGCAAGTGCTAAACATGCATGCCAATACCAACACACGCTGCGTACAAGACGCCCCGTCGCATGCATACTGTACCGTGCACGCGGCATTGCGTGGTTGCAAGCAGGAGCAGCAGCGGTGGCAGTGGCAAGCGTGGGCAGCCGAGGAAGCAGCCTGAGCGTGAAGTGGTGGAACTGCTGGACAGCACTGAAGACACGGAAGCAGAAGAGGAGGAGGAGGAAGAGGAGGAGGGCAGCGAGTATGGGGAGGACCAGGCAGCAGCTGATGAGGCGCATGCAGCTGCCAAGGACAGGGAGATGTCTGTTGTTGACCTGGCAAACAGCACAGATGAAGAGGATGAGGGGGAGGTCGAGGTGGCATCTGCAGGGAAAGGGAAGCAGGGCAAGAGCAAGACTCAGGGCAAGGCAGCGGCTGGGGCCAAGAACGAGGTCGCGGCAGGCAAGGGTGGCACGAAAGGTGCGGGCCCATGCAGACACACTGCACGATGTTCTGCAACAGCTTGTTCTCTGGCTGCTTCTGGACTTTGCAAACGCTCTGTACACTAAGTATTGCACCACGGTAATGTACTGCAACTTCATTAGGTACAGCATGTTTGCCACGGTGTCTGATATGTCCTACTGGCCTGTCGCATGTGGACGACCACACCACTCAAACGTATGTGCGTCTAGGTATCATGCGTGGGGTGCACTGAGAGGGTATGTAAAAGGCGAGCAATGCATAGAAGCCAGTTACGTTTACAGTTTAGTTACTACAGGCATCCAGAGGGTATGTAAAAGGCTAATCATCGTACAATAAGCACTTCCAACTACAACCTCAACGATACAATGTCCGTCGTGCCTGCCCCACTTGACCCACCTCCTACAGCTGCCGGGCGCAAGAAGGCCGCTGCCAACGGCAGCAGCGAGGACGCTGCTGTCAAGCCCAAGAGGGGCCGCAAGAAGAAAGGCAGTGGCGGCGGCGGTGGCGGCGGTGGAGGGGATGATGATGGTGACGATGGTGGCGAGGGTGGGCGCAAGGGCGGGGGCAAAGGGGGCAGTGATGATGACGGGGGTGTTTGGGGCGCTTATGATGATGAGGAGCTAGAGGACCTGGACACCTCAATCGGCTATGACTTCAAGGTAGGGCTTGGTGCAAGGCTGCATCGGGCACAGCTGCTGTATTGGGCGTGTCTGCATTGGGTGTGTCAGCATTGGGCATGCCCGCATGGAGCGTGTCCGTATGGAACTCTTATGTCTTGCCAGGATGGCGTGTTCAGCTTGGGGTCAGCTCTTGGTGCAAGCAAAGCATTCCGTTGACCCTGGCTCATCCCTACTTTGTAAAATCCCACAAAAGCCATCACCCACATAGCCCTTCTGGTTGTGATGGAACGATGCAAGCATACCCGAACTCATGGCGTCGTGTCGGCTGCACATGCCCTGCTTTCCCTTTGTAAACGCTGTATGCGCTGTGGTGTGTACCGCAGGAGACGCGGGAGCCGCCGCCTGAGCTGCTCATGCCGCTACTGCCGTACCAGAAACAGTTCCTGGCTTGGGCAGTACGGCAGGAGCAGAGCAGCATCCGGGGTGGCGTCTTGGCCGATGAGATGGGGATGGGCAAAACGATCCAGGCTATCTCAGTGGTGGTCACACACCGGGACGATGACATGGGCAGTACATTTGACGCAGCCGTGGCTGACAAGGCAACCAAGGATGCAGCACTGAAGGCAGCCCTACAGCCCTCAGCCCCTCGGCCCCGTATCGCACTGCGCGCACGTTCGGGAGCAGAGGTTGGGCCTGCACCTGCACCTGTGCCTGCACCTGCAGCAGAGGCAGCCCCTGCGCAAGAGCAAGGGGCTGGTGCAGCACAGGTAGCGGTGGTTGAGGAGGTGCCCTCCAAGGGCAAGGCTGCTAAAGCCACCAGGGGGAAGGGCAAAGGCAAGGGCAAGGAGGCGGTTGAGACGGCAGTCGCAGAGGCGGTGGATGCTGCGGCACCAGGTGCGGGGCAGGCAAGCCATGCGCACGGCCCAGGCTGCGCGAATGGCTGCACAGCCGCCAACGGGCACGTAGCGACCACGCCAACGGCGCCCACAAACCCAGAGGTGGGGGCCGAAGGGCTGGTAGGCACCGCAGCGGCAGCCCCAGCGGGTGGTGCCAGTGCCGCAGCTGCACATGCTCGCAGCTACGGCTGCCCACACAAGAGAGCCAAGGGTGCAACAGGGCCGTGTGCGGAGTGCGCGCGGGAGGCGGCACCTGTTGCAGTACAGGAGGGGCCCAGCAGCTTTTCCAAGACGACTCTGGTGGTGTGCCCTGTGGTGGCGGTGATTCAGTGGAAGGGGGAGATCGCGCGCTTCACGGCACCAGGGTCGCTCAAGGTGCGGCTAACAAGCAACTTGAATAGTTGAGAGGCGATTGCGCAGGCTCTGCATGCTCAGCTGCTTTTACTGTGCAGCTTAATTTCCTCAGATGTGGCAGCCTCACTGGGTGCGTACAGATGATGCCTGCCCCACGTTGCCTCAACCACATGTCAAAGCTAGGTCTTTCCCCTTATGAAGCACACCAAGTGCGACAGTACAAGTTCCATGTCTGGTGCAACGCTCGATGGTTTCTGCAACAGCTTGTGCAACCGCATGGCATGCATGTGCCAGGTTGTGGTGTACCATGGTGCCAAGCGTGCGGCAGACATGGAGCAGCTCACTGCAGCAGATGTAGTGCTGACGACGTACTCCGTACTGGAGAATGAGTACCGCAAGTGCGTACTGCTTCATGTACCCCTGCATGTACTGCTTCCTGTACTGCTTCATCACTGCTTCATGGAGCACACCGAGTGCCCTGTACTGTAACAGGGTGCCCGTCTGCCTTGTCAGCTCCATGGCGCATGGAGCGGTTGGCGCTGCATGGCGCCAGCTGCAGCTGGGGCCCACAAAGACTGTGGTGCTGCCCGACAACCGTCACATTTACTGGTACCAAGAACATGAACACCTCAACACGTCAACTGATAACTCTATGACCTGAGCGGAGGTACACCATGTCTGTACCAGGCCCTCGCAGGGCATCCTTACATCACGACATCAGGTTGCTGTCCCATGATGTTCACAAAACAACACTGCGTGCGCGCAGGTATATGATGCCTCGCAAGGTGACCTGCGAGTACTGCTCCGCCCGCTTCTACCCCGACCGCCTCAAAGTGCACCTGCGCTACTTCTGCGGCCCCCATGCGATGAAGACGGCGGCGCAGGCAAAACAGATCAAGAAGCGCGCGCGCGGCGGCCAGGCAGCGGCAGATGAGGTGAGGAGAACGTGCCGTGTCTTTAAGAGGCTCGTGATTTTTGAAGGTTGTTTGCCTCTGGTTCGGCGGGTTGTGGTAGAGCGGGGCTGCAGCAAACACGGCTTGATCAGATGCTGGCGGCATGTGCTGGTTGCTGCACCAATGGCTGGCGCTGGGCAGCTGCAAGGAAGGTTGTACTCCCGCCCTGCTGCACCTGTGTCCCTGCTGCGTCTGTATCCAGGAGGATGAGGAGGACGAGGAGGAAGAGACTGAGGAGGATGATGATGACCAGCCAGGCCCTTCCAGCAAGCGCGCTCGCAGCAACTCGGGCAAGGCCGTAGCCAAGGGCGCCAAGGGCAGCGGGGGCGCCAAGGGCAGCGGGGGTGGCAAGGGCAGCGGCAAGAGCAGCGCCAGCGGTGGCAAGAGCAGTGGTAAGGGCAGCAGAGGCAAGAAGGCAGCCGGCAAGGTGGCTGCCAAGGGCAAGAGCAGCGGGAAAGGGAAGAGGAAGGGTAAGGGTGATGTGGAGGATGCGGAAGATGATGGGGATGAGGATTTCAATCCAGAGGAAGAGGGTGAGGAGGAAGAGGAGGGAGATGTGGAGGAGGAGGACGAAGATGAAGATGAGGCAGGCCCCAGCAGTGGGAAGAAAAAGGCGGCCACGGGCAAGGGCAGCAGCAAGGACGACAAGGGCAGCAGTGCGCGCATGAACGGGCTGAAGGCTTGGAAGGCGATGATGAAAGGGGAGGGTGGGCGGGACCAGGTGCGTGGGACTGGGCTGCCTGTCTTGAACTGAAGCTGCTGCTGGATCCCTCTGCTCCCAATGCCGCACCGGCCCTGCGCACGCGATCACATTCGGCCCACCACCACCACCACCGCGTCTTGCTGCCGCTACTCTCCTGCTTCCGCACTGCACCTGCTAACGCCGCTGCGGCCGCTCCCATGGCAGCCACTCATCCCATCGCTGGCAACCGCAGCCACTTCCAGTGCCCCTTCCGCCACTCTGTCTGTCTGCGCTACACTGCACGCTCTCATAACTGCGACACTGCCTGCTCTGATCTGTGCACCTCAGGCGGACGCTGAGGCTGAGGCGATGATTGCGCGGGAGGAGGCACGCGCCGCTGCCAAGGCCGCCGCCAAGCGTGGGCTGGAGGAGGAGGGGGTGTCGATCCTACACAAGGTGGGTGGGGCCCTGTGGCTGGTGGGGCACAGATAGGTACAACATCCAGTAATGCAGTACTTCAGCAGTATGCAAGCGCCGTAACCTCGTTTTCACTACTTAACACTGGCAGGATAACGACATTTTTTCTGTCGTTGTTAAAGTTTATGTATTATATGGCAGTATGCGGCAGTATGCGCATTGCCATGTTGTCTGTTCATCAGATGTCGGCGTGCTTGGTGACGTGGTGTAGGTTCACTGGCGGCGCATCATCCTGGATGAGGCGCACTGCATCAAGGACCGGCGCTGCAACACTGCGCAGGCCGTGTTTGCGCTGCAGGCCAAGTGGGTGGTGTGGGGGCAGTGGCATGGGTGGGGACATGGGTGCCGCCTCAGACCTCTCGCGTAGGCCTCGGTGCCTTGTGTCAGTTTTGGACGTGAATGGGTTGCTGCCTGGAAGGCGGCTGGTTGGCTGGCCGGGCTCGCTGCCTGTGCATCAGTGGTTGTTTATGGCCATGCCCGACAAGACACTGACCGTCAACTGCCGGCATCTCCAACTGCCAGCTGCAGCCTGCTACTACCATAACTGGCACATCGATGCCTACCGCCTGTCCTGCACCCATCGTACTGCAGGTACCGCTGGGCTCTGAGCGGTACGCCGCTCCAGAACCGCGTGGCCGAGCTGTACAGCCTCATCCGCTTCCTGCGACTCTACCCCTACGCCTACTACTTCTGCGCCAAGAAGGAGAAGGCACCTGCAGTAAGTTGGTTACACAACGGGGCACGAGCTTGCTTATCAACAATGCACATGATGGGGTCACACTCTCCATTTCGCTGGCTGGATGAGTGGAGCGGGTGAACAAGTGTGTGGCAGCTCCTGTGGGGCCCTTGTCAGTCGTTACCTTGTGTTGTTCGTCCATTGTCGGCCCCAGGGCCTAGCACTGTATGTGACCAGTGCCTGCAGTGCTTGTGCTGCTGATTCCACACACCCCAGGGTCCTCACACGCCTCCTTCACTCCTCAATACCCCTGGCTGCTCCTAGAGTCAGCACTGCTGAATCTTCTATGTTGCTGGTGCTTGGCTGATCAAGTGCTGTGTCTGATGCAACGCGTCTACTTGTATGCGGCAGCAGGTGAAGAAGGGGCGGGGCCGCAAGAAGAAGGGCGGTGAGGAGGAGGACGAGGAGCCTATGGAGGTGGATGGGGCTGAAGCTGGCCCCAGCAATAAGGGCAGCGGCAAGAGCAGCGGCAAGAGTGTGACTGCAGCGCTTACACCCCTCACGCCTGATGCGGCAGCGGCAGGGGGGGAGGTCGTGTGCGCGCCCGGCGGCGTGTGCGCGTGCGCCAGCTTGGACTTTCCTTTCAAGGAGGTGGGTCGTCGAGGATTATGAAGACTTACTGGCACATGCTCCACTTGAAGATCTGCATGCGCATGGGCTGCTGCCTGCTTGCATAGCTTGGGCTTGGTTGCAGCCTTTTTGGCCATCAGTGATGGGGATCACAGGCAGAATGAGATGACCTGTGTGCTGTCCTGAACCTGCTTGCAGGGCAACACCAGCTGCCCCAAGTGCAAGCACAACCGCATGTCACACTATTGCTGGTGGAACAGGCAAGTGTCTACTTGCATCCCCCAGCCTGCCCCGTGCCACCAATCTGCCCCATGCCACTAGCTGCCATGCCCTTACTGTGCCCATGTACTGCTGGTACCTCCTGTACTGCCTGCGCCGTCTGCATTGACTGTACCTCATGTACTGCCTGTACCGCCAAGCAGGTACGTCGCCAACCCCATCAAGTTCAACGGCTACACGGGCCGCGGCCGGCGCGCGATGCTGATCCTCAAGAACCAGATCATGCCACGCATCTTGCTGCGCCGTACCAAGGTGCAGTGTGCGGACGACCTGACACTACCCCCACGGTGCGTCTACCCAGCAGCAGGGTGTGTCCATGGGGGCCCAAATGGGGCAGCTTGCAGACTTGCTAGATGGCTTTGCAGCGTGAGCACGCACCTGCTGGCAGCATTGGACTCTTGTAAGGCACCGGTTCTGGGGTCTGCTGCTGACCGCTGGCAGCGAGCTTGTGGGCCGCGCAATCATCATGTATGTGTGTGTGTATATATATATCTGTATACACACACACACACACATATATATAGAATATATAGATAGATAGTTATGGCACTCACCTGCACACCCCAGCCCGACCCTGGACCCTGACACCCGACTGCCTACTGCCTAATTGCACACGCCCAGCACCGTGATTCTGAGAAAGGATGCGTTTGATGAGCGGGAGGTGGACTTCTATGAGGCACTGTACACGCAGTCACAGGCACAGGTGTGAGGGCGGGTTTACCGCTGACCCCGGGGGCTGCTGCATGAGGCACCACCTGTGACATGCACATGCTTGACCTTGTCTCTGGCGCAAGCCTCATGAAGAGCTGGCCCCGGCCCCTTTTCATAACGCCCCACAGATCTCACTCCACATTGCCTCTGTGCCGTGCAAAGCGCCATGCTCGTGCTGAAGGCTGTACTGAGCCGTGCTGCACTCCTGAAGTGACCGGTATGGCGCCGTACGCCATGCTGTGCGCCGTGCCCTGTGCCCTGCAGTTCAACACGTACGTGTCCAGCGGCGTGCTGCTGCAGAACTATGCGCACGTATTTGATCTGCTCATCCGCCTGCGCCAGGCGGTGGACCACCCATACCTTGTGGTGCACTCAGCGACGGCGCAGGGTGAGAATGAGAGTGAGAGTGCGAGAGAGTGAGAGTGACAAGGGTTGCAGTGAGAGTGTGAGTGTGAGTGAGAGTAAGAGTAAGAGTAAGAGTGAGTGATAAGGATGGCGGTGAAAGTGGGAGTGAGATTGATGCTAGACGCGGGCTAGGGCACAAGGGTGAGAACGAGTAAGGAAAAGAGCGAGAATGAGAGGGGAGGTACGGTGGGGCGGTGCGGGCCCCTGCAGGCTGCTGCATGTGTGCCAGTGAGCAGTGCATAGGGTCACTGTTGAACAAGGTGTGGGCATGCAAGTTGAGCAGCAAACAGGGAAGCAAGTGGTTGACACTTTTGGCTTGACACAAGCACACAATTTTACATGGTGATGCACATGCGCAGGCACGGCGGCCG
Source organism: Chlamydomonas applanata (assembly GCA_001662365.1). NCBI lineage: Eukaryota > Viridiplantae > Chlorophyta > Chlorophyceae > Chlamydomonadales > Chlamydomonadaceae > Chlamydomonas > Chlamydomonas applanata. Next base: position 14,264 of record BDCZ01000445.1, on the reverse strand, counting down.
CGAATGCTGCAGCCGCAGCGGGCCTGGACACACCCCAAGCTGCGAACGAGGCCGCTGCAGCAGGGGTTGGCTCTGGGTCTCCTGCGGGTGGTGTAGCAGAGGTGCGGCCTGGCGGTTTGTTCGGTTTGTGAGCGTGCCTTCTCTGCACCGAAAGCCGCAGGGGTGCCCTGTCGGAAATGCTGCCATGCTGCTCTGCATTGCGCCACTGCACGGCCGCACCACGGACCCTGCCGAGCCGCTGTAGCGCTGCACAACCCCACCACAGCACTGATGCATGGCTGCAGCGCCAAAAACACCACCGCACACGTCGTGTGTGCCCCCAGGTGCCTGTGTGTGGCATCTGCCACGAGGATGTGGAAGGGGGCGTGACCGCTGCGTGCGGCCATGTGTTCTGCCGTGTGTGTGTCATGGAGTATGCTGAGACTGCAACGGTGAAGCAGGTGTGGCTGCTGGCTGTCATGGCTCCTGCAACTTGACACACACATATATTATATATAATATATATATATATATTTATGACGTCCCCCATCCGCATGACTCCTTACTGTGTGTGCACGGCTTCACCACCTCATCAGCTGCCCAGCATGGCGCTCCGATGCCTGTCGACAGCGCAGGCATCGGCGTGCCATGCCGGGTCAGCTGATGCGCTGTGAGTCGCTCGGTTGCTGTGCTGTGGTCCAAGCTGTGCAAAGCTGTGTCACGGAAAGGATGGCGCCTGCCAGCTGTGCCAAACACAGGCCACGTCCCACGTGCCCATGACTTGTCAGTATCAATGATGTCACAGTTTTCAGCCCATCAGGGGTGCTGCCCTCCCCTGATTTTCCTTCCATGCCTTTGACTTGCTACAGTGCTCCCCATTTGGTTTCATAATCTTCCTCTCTGGTCTTCCCCCTTCCAGGCCACGTGCCCCACCTGCACCAAACCGCTCACGGTGGACCTGTCTGCTGCGGGTGATGGGTCACCAGCCATGTCGCCCCCAGTTGGGGCCGGGACCAAGGGCTCAAGCAAGGCGCCCAAGAAGCACTCCATTTTGTCACGCATTGACCTAGCACGCTTCCAGAGCTCCACCAAGATTGAGGTACGCACTCAACTTGGCATTCAAATGCCGTGATTTTTACTCTATAACGTCCCTGATAACGTCCTATAGCGTGTGGACTTGTAACCCATTTGAAATCAGCGTCAGTTGCTAGGGTTGCTTGCATCTATTGCAGTGTCTGTTGCTGGTTCTGTGAGAACGCAAGGCAACCAAGGGATTACTACAGCATCACACCTGCCACTACGATGGTCATAAGGCATGCACTGGGGCACTACAGACAAAACAACAAGCTCTGGTGCAACCACTTGAAAACCTCGTACTGCTACGCAGGCCCTGCGTGAGGAGCTGTACCGCATGGTGGAGCGAGACCCCAGCGGCAAGGCGCTCGTCTTCTCACAGTTCACCTCCATGCTTGACTTGTGCGCACACCGGCTGGAGCAGGTGCGGCCCGCAGTGTACCGCCTGTACCGCCTGTACTACCTCCCTGACCGTACCGCTTGTACAGCTTCCTGGTGCATGTACTGCTTTCTGACGCGTGTACTGGCCTTCACTGCGTGTTCTGCCTCCTACTACCGTGCTGCTGTCACGGGCTATGAGCTGCATACGCAGCGCGGACAGCACGCCGCATGCTGTGGGCATACAACTGCACATGTGCAAGCTTTGACTGGTTTATGTGGCCTGACGGGCCAGGAGCCAAAGGCTGCGTAAGCCCGTGCCCGTGAACCATTTCTCCATTGAACATGACAGGGTGCTAGCAGCATCGATGGGATGGTGGCTGTGGCCTGTGTATGGCGGTCACAGGCGGGCATCAAGTGTGTGCGGCTGGAGGGCAGCATGAGCCTGGACGTGCGCGAGCGCATGATCGACACCTTCACACATGACCCAGAGGTGCGGCACTGCAGGGTCTGGGTTGTTGGCATGGTTTGGTTGAGCACCATGCTGCCCTGGGTTTTGAAGCTGTGTCATTGCTAGTGGCAACAGGTGCGTGGTCTGTGTGTGTTTTGGTTACATCGTACGCCCATCATGGCGCATGGATGCCTGCCGCGAGACAGGATTAGCAAGATTCCTCATAACTTCACTAGTTCAAATCTTGTTTCTTAAATGTTCATGGCCATTGCAGCCGTGCGGCTTGTGTCCATCTCAGTAAGCATGTCAACCAGCCTGTTCCAGGCTCTCCTGTCATTTCCACAGTTCATGAACTGAAGCATGTCTGCATCACTCCATTCCTGAGCCGGGGGCAACCCCTCAAAAAGATCAGTGTACCGTGCACGCACCCCAGCATATGACTCACACACACTGCATCAAGTGCAGCTCGTCTTCCCGTGTGTTCATGACACAGCATGGACATACGCGTTCATTGTGTGGCACCTGCCGGCCCCGCCGCATACACTCAATGTTCAGATTGTGAGACCCCATGCGCATGCGCGCAACTGCCCACACACGCTGTGGCCTGTTCACGTGGTACGTGAATGTGTGCCCTGGCATGTCCTCCCCCTTGAACCACTGAGTAAAGGTGAACAGGTTGAAGCCTTTGATCACATCGTCCGGCACGCCCCGCACCCCGCCATCCGCTGGGATAGCAACGGAATCACTCTACATGTGCTCACGCCAGCGCTCCGTCAGTTGCTGTGTGTTGATAGCACACTGCTTGGTGCACATGCGGACGTGCAACTCATGTGCTACTGCCGTATCCCGCCCCTCCTTTACCCCCACCCCCCTCCCATCCCCACCACACAACCTGCCCCAGGTGCGCGTGTTCCTCATGAGCCTGAAGGCGGGCGGCGTGGCGCTCAACCTGACGGCCGCCAGCCACGTGATGCTGATGGACCCCTGGTGGAACCCAGCGGTGGAGGCACAGGCGCAGGACCGTATCCATCGCCTGGGTCAGCACAAGCCCATCACAGTCGTGCGCTTCATCATCGCTGGCACTGTCGAGGTGTGCGGCTGGGTACCGAATACATTGTACTTGTTGGTACAGTACTGTACTTGTTTGTTTTGTGGCTGTGTATGTATGGGCATCTCGTGCAGCCTTGCGCATGGCCGGCATGGCAGCATGGATGGCAGCCTGCTTGAGACAACCGCACCCTCCGAGTACAGCGTGCGCAGTGCAGCAGTGTGCGCCATGTTCCCAAATACCATGACTCCATGACAAGCGCGCTGTACCCGTGCCTTCACCTGCACTGTACCTGCGCCTGTACCTTCCTGTATCTGCACTGTACCTGCACTGTACCTTCACTGTACCTTCACTGTACCTGCACTGTACCTGCGCCTGTACCTGCGCCTGTACCTGCACTGTACCTTCACTGTACCTTCACTGTACCGCGCCTGTGTTGTGCCACAGGAGCGCATCCTGAAGCTACAGGAGAAGAAGCAGCTGGTGTTTGAGGGCACGGTGGGACGCGACGTGGGGGCGCTTGCCCGGTTGACAGAGGATGACCTGCGCTTCCTGTTCTCGTGAGGCAGAGCTTGCAACCATTGTGTTCCATACCGTGCTGGGTTGCTGACGGTGCTGGGGTGAGGGCGCACCACAGACACCAGGCCTGCCTGATGTGCATGGAGGTGGATCTTTGATTTGAGGGCGGCAGCAACTGTTACAGCAGCGGCTGCTGTTTTATTAGTGATGCGTAGCTGTGGCTGCACTGCTGCCTGTTTGGCTGATGGTCTCCAGTGTGGCGGAGTTTGCGCAGGCTGCTCCCGGCTGGCATGCTCCTGCACTGTCTGCGTGCGCATCAGACAGCTTAGATTGGGTGATCTGCTTGTCAGCTGTGACAGACATCTGGTGGTGCCTGTGGTACTGCTGCACTGGATGTACTGCCTGTGCTGCCACCACGTGTTAGGTCTGTGGTGGGTGCACGGGGGATGACAGGGGGGTGGTACAACAGTTCACTGCAGCCCGCTGGGATATGTGCAGGAAGCGTTGGATTGTGTCGGGGGTTCAAGGTGGGTTGATGCATAAGCACTGCAGGAATAACAGCACAGCTCACATACATTTACCAGCTGATGAGAAGCACATGCTGGCCGCATGAAGGCTACATGCATGAAAGTGCAGCTGGCATAGGTGTGTGCTGACTGTGCCCCGTGAAGCCAAGCCAAGCCAAGCTCTGAGCCAAGCTGGTGGGTTCATCCCTGCCACCTGGCTATGGTGATTGGCTGGGTCCCGTCCAGAATAGAGTAACAGCAGCTTCATCGTATCCACCGGATTAGGTCATACATGATACAGCTGTACGATAAGATAATGCACCCATTTGTTCTAACATCAAATGCATGTTCTCCAGAGAGAACCCGATCGCTCGCTTGACGCAGCACCTCTCACGCTCTACAGCACTCGTGCACGTGTACAGCACACGACATGCCTGTACAGAACATGACACAGCGTAGCTGTGCAATGGAAAAGCGTGTTCATGCGGTTCCAGTACCCAGTTCCAGTACGAGACGTGAAACTTGAATGAGGCTGGTACTGCACCATGGGGCAGCGCCCAGACTCCATTGCTTCAAGCGCGCTGCTGTAGGCCCTGGCAACTAGTAAGCTGTGCGCCTGGGCCTTACAGAGGGATGGGCAGGGTCTTCTTGGCCGCAATCTCAAGTGTGGTGGACAGGAGCGAGTTGGGCACCTGCGTGCACACAAGCCAAAGGCAGGCAGGCGGAGCACGGTTACATAGGTGCAACAAGATGGACAAGCAGGCCCGCCAGCTTGGCGCAAGACGCTCAAAAACTAAGGCAGCTTTGAAAACCGTGAGCCGCCAGGGGATGTGCGCAACAGCCGGCCCAGTGTGCTAATCCCTCACCCCGCCCACCTTGGTGACAATCTTGTCAATCTTTGCAGGCAGGCCGGCAGTGCTGATCAAAGTCTGCGATGGGCGTGACACGTGTGCGCGCACAGGTAAAGGGTCAGCACAGACGCACAGCCTGGTCTCTCGTCTGATGCATCCCCATGCTCGCATCTAGACACACGGCATGAGTATTCATAACACACTTCATATTGTGTGCATACCATCACATCATCAGTCAACACATGATCTGTCCTTGGGACCTGCGGCACCAGGTACTGCGGCACTGCAGCACCACTGCGGTACCAGGTACTGCGGCACTGCAGCACCACTGCGGTACCAGGTACTGCGGCACTGCAGCACCACTGCGGTACCAGGTACTGCGGCACTGCAGCACCGCTGCGGTACCAGGTACTGCGGCACTGCAGCACCGCTGCGGTACCAGCGACTGCGGTACCGCAGCACGTGCGGTACCAGCATCAGCGGAGGACGGTACGCCCGTCCATGCCCCCTCCTCCTCCCCATTCCCTCCAGCGTGCTCACCTTGACGCCCTTGGCAGCCAGAGGGAAGGCGGCCACCTTCAGCGCCACGACAGCCACGACCTGCAGGCACCAGTAATGACGGCGCGAGTGATCGAATGCTGGCATTCAAGGCTGGCAGGAGGGTCTGATCGAGGGAGTTGAGCAATGTTGTGCTGAGGCTGCATCTCACGCAGGACTGCATTTCATGCAGGCCTCATCAATTGCAGCCGCTGCTAACCCTGCACCCCAGCCCCTCATCCTACATAAGAACATAACACAAGCGTGAGCCCTGAGCCCTAGCGCTTGGCAGCATGCCAACCTTGAAGAAGAGGGAGTCCCAGAAGTGCTTGGCACCCACAAGGCCCCGGCACAGCTCCAGGTACTCAGCGAATGCGAGCTTCCCTGACTTGTCCTTATCGTACCTGCAGGGTTCAGGCAGCCAGGGTGCAGCCGATCATGGTCACGCTGCTCATGCAGTGCATGGCAGCACACTGGTGTGCGCAGGCGCGCAAGACGTCGACAGCGTAGTGCAGCAGTGCGCCGTCGTGCGCATCAGCACAGTGCAGTGCCAGGAGGGGGACACCGTCCGTGCACAGGACAACCGCTCGCACCTGTTGCACAGCAGCTTTACATGCTATGCGGTTATGTATTTGCTGTGCACAGGCTGTATCGCCACCGGGCACAGGTGCTTTGCCACAGTATAACCGGCGGTACAGGTACATGCTATGTCCTGATATCTGTGGTCACACACTTGGCCATGAGGGTAGCCATCTCTTCTGTCTTGGGCACGCGCATGTGGCAGGGCAGCTTTGCGTTGAGCAGATCGTACAGCTTCAGGATGGCGATGTACAGCTCCTGCACGTGAGAGGAGGTTCACAGGCAGTACATCCTCGTTGGGCGGTTGGGGAAATCACAAGGTTAACTGGAACCTTAACTGAAACCTAGAACAATGCGTCAGGGGGTTGCTTGGGGTACGAGCACGAGCACGAGGCAATCCTGCCGCTGCACAGCAATCCATGCAACCTGCTGCATGCAGAAGGCGCCGCTGCATTACCTTGAAGTCCAGCGCGCCATCTTTGTCCACATCCACATCATCAAATGACTGCAGGCAGGGATGTGGCGTGCATGCCCATGCTGATCCATGATGCAAGATACTTGCATGATACCGAGACCCGCGCGCACGCCCATGCCGAATCTGCCGCGCAAACAGGATACAGCTGTCGTAAAGCCAAGCGGCTCACGGCGTTCATGGACAGCGCTGATGGCCCTTGATGCTGCCTACCCCCCAGATGTGTTCCAACGCTCGCAATGCAGACTCGCGTCAAGCACACCTTCTTGCAAAGCTTCTCGAAAGCAGGCGACCTGCAGGGCCGCAAGGAAGTCAATCACAGCAGGTCCCATCGATGACCCATGTAGGTGCGTAGGTGCAGCCCAACCCTCTTGATCACAGCGGCAGCAGGAACAGTAGCCAGACAGGAGCATATGGGGTACATGAAAACGTGCACATCCTCAAAGCACAAGCTCACTTGGTGAACCCAATGCCAAAGCGTGGTAGGTAGCGGGGCCAGGCCATTGTGCTGGTTCTAGGTGACTGTGCAGATGACGAGGCGTGACGGTTGCAAGCCCGGAAGAGTACTGGTTCAGAGAGAACGCGGTGATCTGGTCAATCCACTGCGGCTTACCACGATCCTAATCCGCATCTGGTCACAATCGTCTGCGTTCACTCCCACATCATTGGCTTGCGCTTTTTTTTGCCGCCTGCCCGCTGATGGGATGAGTCCTGCGTTAGCAGCTGCTCACCACCATCGGTGCACAATTATCACTGTTTTGTACTGTGCGCCATATGACTTGACCACAGCTGCAGCTGCGAGGCGCGGAGCCTCGCTGGGCGCCGAGTTAAAGCGCACTAGTATAGCTTCCTTATAATTATTCAAACGCGCGAGATCATGGCCGTGAATCTGAACCAGGTGTGCACTGCGGTATAACAGTCGTAAGCGTCATAGCTCCATGGGCGCTGAATCAAATGCTTCGGGCGGAGGCGGACACATGGCCCAGCACATGCAGCGTACATGGGGTGTCGTGACCAGCTTGCATGCTCGCCAGCATGCACGCATCCTGTTCGTCAGGGGCTCGGACACCAACGTACCCGCCAATACCTCTGCAGCACACCCACACAAAGCTTGATGCTGGGCGCCAGCACCTATGGCTGCTGATGGTGTACACACAATGGGGCACGCGGGCGGGTTCACTGCAGTAGCTCACGGGGGCATGGCCACGTGGTTGCCATGAGAGTAGCTGTTATTACATTGACTGTGGTCATCAAGCCTTTCGGACCCACAACCGCACCGCGTCTCATCGTCCACATGGGCAGGTGGTGTACCTTGAGCAGTACATCGAGACATGCTACTTCCTACCAACGGAGTTGCAGCGCATGGTCAACACGATCAAAGCGCTGGATGACAAGTGCTCAGACCTGTCAGAGAACCTTGCCTCACACACAGCGCAGCTGCTGGCCATGCCACCGCTGCACCAGCAGCCAGACGGCCCCTCGGAGCAGTACCGCACAGTGATGCAAAAGGTGATCCTACTTGGCACATGGCAGCCTGATAGGGGTTTATGAGTTGTATTGCTATGCAGTTGGGGGTGTGACATAGATTTGCATACGGTACAAGCTCCCGTGCCGGCCATTGCAATGCCTGCTGTCCCAATGGCCACTCCCCCCCGCAGCTTCACGTTGCTGCTCCTACCCACACCCCTGCGGCACTGCACCCCTGCCCTGCTGTTATTCAGCTTGCTTCTTCAACCCTCAATCTGTTGTTCATTCACCTCGTCCTGCCATCCCTGTCCCCCCCCCCCACCACCACCCTTCCCGCCCCAAAACAACCGCTCAGGTGGAGCGTGAGCAGAAGATGCTCGCCCAGTTTGCGGACGAGAAGGTGCAGCTGGCGCAGCAGGCATTCGACATCATTGAGATGCATGCGCTGGAGCTGGAAAAGCAAATGGAGAATTTCGAGGCCGACCTGCGGGTGGGCGGTGTGGATGCAGATCTGGGGCTGGAGCAGGGCTCCTATGCTGAAGTCTACACCCCTGCCACGCTGGCGGACCTGGAGGCCCAGATGCGTGGTCAGGGGCCCCGTGGGGATGACTCCGTGTGGGGCATGCCCACGCCCAGTGAGAAGGACAAGGACAAGGGGCGAGCGGTGGGTGGCAGCATCGTGGGCGCCCCCTACACGCCGTCAGCTGTGGCCTCGGCGGCTGGGGTGGGGGCGGCTGGGGTGGGTGCGTCTGGGGCGGGGGCAGCCGCTGGAGCGGGTGCCACTACCGTGGGCGTCAAGCGCAGTGCATCCAGCTCAGCGCCCACCTCAGGCGGGTCTACCAAGATCACGCTGCCTGTGAAGCGCATGCGGCCGGATGACGGTGCACCCTCAGGCAGCGCGTCAGCGTCAGCGGCGGCAACGCCCGCAGTCACCCTCGCGCCACCCCCGCCCGCGTTTCCCTCGGCTGTGGCGCCCGCTGTGGCGCCGCCCCCGCCCGCGGTCACACCTGCGCCCCCGCCCCCAGCCATCGCGCCCGCGCCGCCGCCCCCGCCCCTGCCACCCGCTGCCGGCTCAGCCGAGCGGAAGAAGGAGAGGAAGGGTTCACAGGCAGCGGCCCCCGAGGCTGCAGAGCACACGGTAGGCCAGACCGCGACTGCGCTGGGCTTCAAGAGCCTGCCGCCGCCTGGCGTTGTGGACTCTGCACCCACGCCACAGGTGCGCTGCTGTACTGCTGCTGTACTGCCCATGTGCTGTCCATGTACTGCCCATGTATTGCAGATGTACTGTAGTCTGTAGATGTGCAGGATCCAACCTGCAACAGCAGTACAGTGCAGCAGGTACTGACCAAGGCTGCCCTGTTTACAAGTGCTTCGAGCACCCTCCCCGGACATCAAAACACGTCCCAAACCCATGCTGTGCTGCTGTGCACCCCCCAGCCCACCTGCCACCCCTCCTCCTTGAACCTGCTCCTGCCAACCTGTAGCTCCTGCCTTGTACCGCCTGCTCCCATGTGTGTGTACTGCAGATGCCGGGCCAGTTCCTGACGCAGGCTGACATCACACCTGCACTCAAGGGCCGGCATGCAGAGCTCTTCTGGCCTGCTGATGACTCAGCGGGCTGGTACCTGATTGAGATTCAGGTGTGCGCGTGTGTGCGCGTGGGAGGGTGGGGGTGGAGGGGGGGTACTCAGGGCGCTCATTCTTTATGGCTTCCATCAAGGAGTGTGCTTTTCACTTGGGACCCACACCAGGCGGCAGTACCGCTGTACTGCCGCCTGGTGTGCTGTACTGCCACCTGTCCGCTGATCTGGGTGACATGGTAGCAGCCTTGGCACCCTGTATTGTGCAGCTGCTGTGAAGTGAGGCGGCGAGGGGATGCTGCAGCTTGCATGTGTTTATCAGCAGCAGGTGCCTAGCTGCCTGATACAGCTGCCACCCCCACTGCTGCACCTAGTCCACACAGCACTCAATATCTCACCCTGATCCTTGAAGCCCAGATTCTGATTCCTTGAAATCCATTCCAAGACCCAACCTAGCCGTCTCCGTTGAAACCTGGGTCCCTGAAACTGTGTGGCTGGCTGGCACTGCAGGAGGTGGATGTGGGCGGCAAGCATGCCAAGATTTTGTACTCGACTGGTGAGGCTGAGGAGCTGGACCTCGAGGAGATTGTGACCAACCACCACATGACGCTGCTGCCAGCAACCAAGCGCTGAGAGCGTTGCTGGCGGCGGCGTGGTGTGCGGCGACTGAATTGTGGGGATGAGGGGGGTGCCTGCGTCCCGCCACAGGGTGGCCTGAGGGAGTGTGAGAAGAAAGACCATATTTGCATGCAATGGTGAAGCAGGTGAACAGTGTGTACATGAGTGTGGATCACACTTACCCCATCTTCCTCAGCTGCAACCTCCCTAAGCTCCATGTCAGTATTAAGTGCAGGCGTACAGTAGCCAATGTGCACACGTGCATCCCAGCACTTTGATTCCCCTTGCACAGTTCACACAGGTTCACAGCTCACACAGGTCACAGTTCACACAGGTCTGTCAAATGCTACGCATTTGCAGTGCAGCAGAAGGACAGCAGCGCTAGCAGTGCAGCTCTGCCAAGACCATCCGCAGGGTTGCCAGCCGCACCGGGGCGTGGGCGGCAGGGGAGAGGGGGGACAGGGGTGGTGGACGGGTCGTTGCTTGCCTTGGATGCATGCGGGGAGAGAGGTGGCAGAAGTGATTGGGGGGGAGGGGGGGGGGTATGAATCAGGATGTGCTCCGGGCAAGGGCAGCTGCATCACCTCAGCGCGGTCGATGGCCACCCTCTAAAAAGCTGGTAGCGGATTCAAAGGGAGCTGCATCCTGGGCTGGGCTGGGCACGCGTCTCGTCGCAGCAGGCCAGTGCCGCAAATCAAGAAGACCCCAGCCTCTGACCCTTAACCCCCCTCTCTCTTGCTGCTGCGTTCTGACATAGCTACCTGACATGTTCGGTGCACGCTCCTACATTCACATCACAGCAGCAAGATTCAGCTTTTGATATTTGCTTTTTCGGTTATCAGCCTGTACTGCCAACCAACTGGTACTGCCGTACATGATGTTTTCTGTATTAACGCGACCTAGCCTTCAGACGCTGGGTCAATATAATGTCGCAGCCTGTACTGCTGCTGTGCTTGGCCCTAGCATCGTGTGCCAAGTACGTGTCCTCATTACCCCCTGCATCGCTCGTGTCCACCTTGAAGATACCGCGTGGCTTTTCGATCAGCGTGCTCAATGCCGATCTGCGTGGAGCCCGGAGCTTGGTGGTGGCGGGGGATGGGAAGCTTGTCTATGTCAGCAGTAATAGTGCCAATAAGGTACGCCTCATGAAATCATCGGCATGCCACGTGCGCGGGCAGCACTTTGGCAGGCTGTCATTTCTGACAGACTGTCAATGCTCGGTTCACGTGCCAGGTCTTTGGGCTGTATCAAAACGGGACCACGTTTACATCAGCTACCTTGCTGTCAGGCCTGGACACACCCAACGGTGAGCCCCTTAGCATGGTGACACACGAGCCATGCATACTCAGTTCTCAGTCAGTCAGTTGGCACGAAGCATGTGCACTGCAGCTGATACATCTACAGATGTTTCCCCAGATGTTTCCCATCCTCGATTTGTCTGGGGGTCTGAAAGTGGTATACAGAGCTGACCGCCTTGATCCCTGTGGCATTTCCAAAACGAACAGCCTGTGAACCTTGCACGATCAATGCAGCATGGCACACTGCTGGCGCCGGCTGCATACAGGCATTGCATGGAGTGCGGGGAGCCTGTTTGTTTCTGGCTTTGCGTCAGAGGCCGGCATATCCTTTGGCTATGTGCGTGAGTACGAGAAGATGGACACCTACGCCCTTTCAATACTGGTGCGTGCCGCTGAGGACTGTCCCTGGCACTGCGACATGCGGTGCCCAGGAGCCCATGCTGTGGCTGCTGCATCAGCGGCACGCCACCGTACGAGGGTTGGCCCTCAACCCAAGCCACAACTGCTGCTACTGAGAGGCTGATGGGGTGCTCGTGCTACTCGTGCTAGCCTCCTGCACGGTGCTGACCAAGTGAGCACCTGCATGAGCAACTGTGCAGGACCCAGCATGCCACATGACGAGACACATCACATCCAACAACATGACTGCATGATGAGGTGCTTCCTGACAGGTACTGCCCTCGTACTGCCCCACAGGCCGGCATCCAGCCCCCGCCCGCCCCGCCCAACTTCACCTATGTGACCAAGGACCTTCCTGTTGAGAGGTACCATGGGGCGCGGTACATGCGGTTTGGCCCCGATGGCCTGCTGTACCTCGCGATCGGGGCACCGTGTAACGTGTGTGACCAGCCGCCATTTGAGTCAGGTGGACAAATGGTGCCTTTTGCATCCATCATTCGCCTCAATGTCAGCAGCGGCGAGATCCAGAGCATCGCGACAGGTGGGTGGGAGCTGAAGGGTCCAGGGGATTTGGGAGGAAGGGGGTGAGGGTGGGGAGGGAGGGAGGTGCGGGCTCTTCAGCATGCGAACTTCGGGCCGGGTCAGAGCAATACAACCGACAGCACTACAGTCAGAAGCGATGCAGCCGACAGCAGTACAGCCAGCAGTACAGCCAGCAGTACAGCCAGAAGATGTACGGCCAGAGGGGTGGTGGTGGTGGTAGTGGTGGTGGCGGGCATGGGGGATGTCATCACATGGAGACATGCTGCACTGGCAGTCTCTTGGCAGGTCATGGCGGGAGGTAGTAGTTGCGATGGCCCAGTAAACAGTCTGCTTCCTGCGCTACCAACAATAATAATAACACTGCTTCCTGCGCTGCTAATAGTAATAATTAACACTGCTTCCCTGACTGCTTCCTGCGCTACTGTATGCCTGCATCCCTGGGCCCGTGTGTGCGCAGGTGTACGCAACGCAGTAGGCATGGCATTCCACCCGGACACGCAGCATATGTGGTGAGCCGCTCAGTGCCCCATGTCATGTGTGACCCTCACACATTCATCCTTGTACGCATAATAATAATAACAATAATAATAATAATAATAATAATAATAATAATAATAATAGTAATAATAGTAATAATAGTACTAATAGTACTAATAGTAATAATAGTAATAATAGTAATAATAGTAATAATAATAATAACAATAATAATAATAATAATAATAATAATAATAATAATAATAATAACAACAACACGGCTTGTACGCATGTTCCCTGTGCAAGCGGTGGTTGCTGTGTGCGTGCATGTACAGTGGTTGCAAACTGCAGGTGGTTAGCCATACGTACATGTGCTTTGCGCACGCTGCCGTTCCGGTGACACCCCCCTCCTCAACAGGTCATGCTCAACCACACTCCTTGCCAGGCTGGCATTAAGACGTTCTTCATTCCATTGACCCCAGCCGCCACAGACCACACCCTACGTACCCACCCACCCCTTACAATGTTATGCTCATTTTCTGCGTTGCCGGGTTGGCGGTTCCGTGGTTTGAACCCAGGTTCACCGGCAATGGGCGCGACGACATCGGCGGCAGCAACCAGACCATCACAGACAACAGCCCTGACGACTACCTAGCGACTGTGCAGGAGCCAGGGGCCTTCTTTGGCTTCCCCTTCTGTCATCCTGAGGGCTCAGGGGACCCCTTTGCACGAGATGCCAGCAGTATCAGCCCCATCAACGACCCTGACTTTAATCCGGGAGGCAGCGTGGTCAACTGCTCGGGTGCGTGCGCGCGTGGCGATACGCTGGGCTTGCACTGGGCGTGCAGGGGGGAACGGGTGGGAGGGGGGAGGGGGTGCTGGGCAGCACCTGGCCGAGCGCGAGCGGACGGGTTTGGGAAAGGGGCCTGTTTGCTGGCTGGCCTGCTGGCTGGATGGCAAACCAACTTTTGGGGAGCCTCTACCAGATGGAAATGAGCAGCTGCAAGGCATACCCGCTGCAGCTACATGCCATGCAACATGTTTACGTGTGACAACACACGGGGCAGCACGATTATGATGAATCCCTTCTTGCTGATGCTACACCCCCATCCCACCAAGATAGCGTACAAGACAAGATAGCTGTATCGGTTCATTACTGGGACGCTATTGCTTTGGGACGTGCTCCTGCCCCAATGCTGCTGCAGCTGCCAGCACATGGACACGACCTATTCAGGCGTTGGGTCCTCATGTGGCGGCCCTGGGGCTGTGGATCTACAGCGCCCTGCCACGCCGTGTAGGTGTGTGGTGCGCATGCCGCACGTAGCATGCAGTACACTCGACCGAGAAAATGGCACAACTTTGCTGCAGTAATGAATCTTGGACGGCACATCCTGTGCTTCAGCCAGCCGCCTCTGAGCCCAGCCGGCAGTGCCACGCGCTGGCGCCCCCCCCCACCCCCCACCCCCCACCCCCCACCCCCCGCATGCACCC
>BDCZ01000444.1:28937-51118 GCA_001662365.1 Chlamydomonas applanata | reverse complement strand
CAAAAGCATTCTGCTCCAGCATTCTGGTCCATGGCCCCCCTTGTTGGAAGCCAGCTGCAGGCTTGGCCACTGGGATGTATGAGGCTCCTCTCGACAATGGAAGCAGCTGCTGCCCTTGATCTTGAGGTGCCACCTGGTGAGATGGTGCTGAATGGTGCCCTTGCACTTGCTGCCTTGGGTTTGGGGGTGGTAGCAATGGTGATAGATGACTGCATGCTGGCTGCATGCTGCTGCTGCTGCTGCGCGGCTGCTTGACAGGTGCAGGTGATGCACCCAGCTACACCAATGCCCCAGATGCTAGGATTGATATTTGTGAAGGTCTGTTCCTCTTGATGTTGTGCTGCCACCATTATGGCATGTGAGCGAGTGCGATCCAAGTGGGAACAGTGAGATGTATCTCTGGGCTCTGAGAATCGCGATGATGCCACTTACTTGCAAAATCATCATCAGCGCCCACAGCTCGAGTTGAGTGCGTTGGTCTTCATTCACGTCAGCTGCACTTTCAGCTGTTGTCGTTCACTGGTCCGAGTACTGTCGATGAACGTAAATTATGATGCGACTGGTCCCTGGTTGTTAAGTTTGATGGCTTCTTGACCTGTTCTTGACTAATGATTTTTTCAGCGACAGACCCCCAAGAGCGTTCCTGGGCACTGTTTCGCCCTACAATAGCACTGTGTATGCTTTTGGCATTGACCTGTGCACTCCTAGACTCAGGCCAATTTTCCCGGGGAAAATTTCCCCATTCATACACACCATAGGTTACACACACACACACACACACACACACACACACACACACACACACACACACACACACACACACAACCAAACAGTGGGAAGCAGCAGCCCCATGGCCCAGAGATGGTTGAGGGTTGTAAAGACGCCTGGCCCCCCATTGTTGTGCCTGATGGAGTACTGCTGGTGCCAGCTGTGCCAACAGCAGTACGAAGAATTGGCGCAGCTGAGCTTTGAAGGGGCCGCGCGCCACATCTTTCCTGCATGCAAGGGCGTGCCAGTAATCGAAGTACAGGCGGCCCTCGCAGATGTTCAAGGCTGCATCAGCAATTGTCCTGCATGCAAGGGCCAGAGAGCCCTCTCTGTCAACAAGCCCCTTCGACCAGCCGCTGTGTCTGCCCTTGTTGTGGCCACCTGGCCACAGGGCATGTGTTGTGTGAGAAAGAGACGGGGTGGATTTGAAGCACAATGCAAAGCAACCATTTTGTTGATCAGCATATGTATCTTGTACAGCAACTTGTCATCCAATGGTTTGCTGTGCAGATCACTAAACATCTGGTGAACCAGCTGCGAAATCTACCATGCTGCTGCTGCATTGTGCGTGCTATTAGGCTGTTCCAGATGCCTTTTTTTCGCATGTTCACAACGATTCTTCACTATGAAAGCGTGGGAGGAAGAGTCACAGAGTTGCATATTGAAGAGTTGACAAGAGCTCTCAGCTCGAAAGGATTTAGACGTGGAGGTCTACAGCCCACGTACCACAACAAAACATAACGGCATGAGACCTCATGACGCATATGCACACTAGCGGAGGCCTCTCAGCAAACTCTACGCGGCTGGAGGCCACCCGTATTCCGCCCTGTAGGGCTTGGGGGAAACCTGCTTTTGAAGCTTTCAAAGGAAGAGGACGAGCCGGGAGATTTCTGGGCGACCCGCAGCAGGGCTGATCGCCGTCGCCCACACTCCCTTATCACAACACAGCGCCGTCTGGTGCTGCTGCAGCGTGGCAAATGCCTTCCCATGGTTGCTTCCCAACCATGCTCGCCTCCTGCTTTCGGAGAGCGCCGGGCGCAGGCGTCGTGCAGGCTCCTCAGACGGATGATGCGCCACCGGAACCGGTGGAAAGTTCAAGTTCGCAGGTGCCAGCATGGGAACCACCTTCTTGCACTAGCAAACAGCCAGGCGTGCGTCCCGCGACATGTAGCGCCATGCGCGGGCTTGCGTCAGGAGACACCTTTGCCGCCATCACCCACATCAGCGCATCAGGGGCCGTGGCAGGCGACACGGTCAACGGGCGTGCGCCACATGCGTCAATAGAGGGTCACCCGTCGCTGGCCTCTGGGCAGCCACATGCCCAGGTCCAGCACACCCACGCCAGCCCAGCTAACGACGATGGCTGTGCAGCCCAGCCGGTGGCAATGCCTGTGCAGCCCACTGGCAGCAGTACCGTGGACAAGGAACGGCCAGGTGTCATGGGTGACGAGGCACGGCCTGGATACATGACTCAACTAGATTTTCGGCCCCCTCAGCGCGGGCCTTTGGGTGATGAGAAAGAGAAGCGCAGCTTGCCAAGATCATCGCCGGCTTCAGCGGGCAGGCATCACACAGAGTCCACCGGAGCCCTGGGCGTGGGGGGGCCCCGACCGGGCAGCATGACAGCTGCCCTGCGCGCCGTTTCATGGTCCCACTCCCGCAGCCAGCACAGTGCCACATCGGGCACAGCGGCTAGTGGTGGGGAACCTTCAGGGTCTGGTGCCACTCCATCTGCCGGCGCGGGAGGGACGCTGTCCGTCTACACCCACAGCCGAGCTTCAAACGCGCATGTGCTCACAACGACAGATGACATCGGGGTGCAGATCGACGCCCCACTGTCTGAACCCGCCCATGTGTGTGATACCACAGAGGGGGTTAGTGCAGGCATGAGCTCTGGTGAGGAAGGTGGTCCACACGATCCGGGGCCAAGAGAAGTCACAGATCTTCAAGACGGCTCCCTTGCCGCACCAGGGCCTCCTGCATTGCCTGCAGTCACGGGTAGCAGTGCCACAGGTGCAGGGAGCGGCAGCGGTGGCGGTTTGGCAGCTGGGCAGGCAGGAACCGGCAGCCGGCGCGACGTGGCAGGTGAAGCAGGTGCGTGGCTGTGGTCAGGGGGCGGATGCAGATTGTGCTGATGCAGGCGTACGCGTGCATCCGGCCCCTGCTTGCACCGCCTGCATGGCAGTTGCATGTGGCCGGCCGGCTGGCTGGCTGGCTGGCTGGCTGGCTGGCTGGTGTGTGCAGCTGCAACGGCTCTGAGCAGCGTGCTTGCTGCTTGATCCTTACATGCCCCCCATGCAGCCAGGGTGTGGCTGCGGGCATTTTGTGAGTCATGCTGACTGTTGTGAGCGCTTGTGGCATTTGGGCTGCCTTCTTGCAGGACCTACTGCTTGGGCCCCTGGGGCTGGGCTACAGGGGGAGCTGTCCGCACCTGGGGTGATGCACAGCCGGCCCCAGCAGCCGCTGTCAACAATTGCAGCAGGAGCCACAGCTGCGGCAGCAGAAGAGGATGGGGCGGCCGTGGCTGTAGGGCTGGGGCTGCCGTCCTTGCACCAAGGCCCTGCACAGCCTCAAACTGCCTCGCACTTGCGGGCCGTGTACATCGGGCCCACCCCTGTGGCTTTGCTGGCGGGTAGTCAGCAAGGCAGCCGGCAGGCGATTGGACTGGGGCAAGCACTGGGCCATGGCACCATGCACAGCAGTGGCAACTCCCCAGACACCACCCAGTCGATGGCGGCGGCCGGCAGCAGCAGCAGCGCAGCGCGCGGTGTGAAAGGTTCTTCCAGCAGGCGTGACAGTGCAGCTGACGGTGATAACGGTGGCATCAGCGGAGGCGGCCAGCGCTCGAGTGTGGCTGCGCTGTTCGCGGCCCTAGGCGTCGGGGGCAGCAGCAGGAGTGGCGACCAGGCATTCGATCGTGACCTCAACACTGCAGGCACTGATTCCTCTGCCACCAGTGGGGGAGGTGGTTCTGTGGTGGGGGCGGGGAGCAGCGTGGGTGGAGGCCTCACGACGGCGGGGCTGTTTGCAGGCACCGCTGGCAGTGGGGCAGGGGGCGGGCGGGGGGTGCCGATGCGTCTCGCCCGTGCTGCCGGCCGCTTCTCCCTGGCTCTCGCCCCATTGTCTGGTGGCGGCGGCAAGGGCGGCGTGGCTGACGAGCGGCCGTTCAGCTCCGAAGACGTGCGTGGGGCTGGGGCGGGGGGTGGGGCGCTCATGCTGCGTGCACGCCTCATCCATAGCTTGTTTGCTTGTTTTACTGTCACTTCACCGTCACGCAAAACATCTGCTGTGGCGCTCTGCTGTGATGCCCTGCTGCATGCACCGCATCGAGTTACATCATGTCTGCTGGCGGGCCATTACCACACCACATGTCTGTCCATGCGCTTGCCCGGCCAGACGCAGCCCGCCCGTAGCACGGCCCGAGCTGGCACCTCCTGTGTGCGGCCGCCAGGCTTGTCTTTGCCTGCCACGAGCCGCAACTCACAGCTTGTCCGTCTGACTGGCTGCTGATTTGTCTGACCCACTGCTCATCTGTCTGACCCACTGCTCGTTTGTCTGACCGGCTGCTGGTCCGTCTGACTGGCGTACACGACAGGCGGGGGGCAACAGTGGTGACGAGCTGTCTGGTGGGCAGGCAGGAGAACCGGCAGCTGGTGCTGCCACAGATGCTACGGCTGGCACTGGGGGTGGGGGCAGCAGCAACCCTGCCACAGACCCTCCTGATCCCATGCAAGGTCTGAACCTTGCACACTTGGCCACCCTCCAGGTGCGCGTGCTTAGTTACGGCTCGGGGCTTGCAGAGTAGGGTCCACGGTTCAGGTGGAAAGTAGACGCTTCCTGGGGTTGGGGGCGGGCTGAGTCAAGGGTGGGCCAGGGCAGGGCAAGCCAGCAGCAGCGGCATTCTCTTGTGGTGCTGTGGTGAGGGGGGTGAGGCGACTGGGTGTTACTGGGGGTGCTGTGAGAGGGGTGTGAGAGGGGTTGCCCTAGCTGACTAGATGGGGTCCGGCAGGTGTGGGCAGCCTCTCGCAGCAGTGTCAGTGCTGTGTAGAGAGTAGAGCTACTGTTGGGTGCCGGCCTGTTGCTCCCCTGCCTTGTGCTGTGCAGTTGTCCATTCATCAGTGCTTGCATCAGTGGTTGACTGACTGACTGACTGGCTGGTTGACTGACTGGTTGATTGATTGACTGACGTTGGCTGCCTCCTGCCTCCCTCACAGCTTGATGCCCTTGCCCATGAGGTGAAGGGACTGCTGTGGATTGGGCAGGGCGGTGGCGGCATGGTGTTCAGAGGCACTTGGCAGGGCGCGACAGTGGCGGTGAAATTCATGCTAGGTATGCGCGCGCGCTTGCACACACAAAAGCGCATGCCGCGAACACACACATGCGCAGCTCTGGCCCGCATCCTCGGCGGCATAAGACCTGCTGTGCATGCTACGAGTGGGCTGTGCACGCTGCGCCGTTT
This sequence comes from Chlamydomonas applanata, assembly GCA_001662365.1. Lineage (NCBI taxonomy): Eukaryota > Viridiplantae > Chlorophyta > Chlorophyceae > Chlamydomonadales > Chlamydomonadaceae > Chlamydomonas > Chlamydomonas applanata. The sequence goes on along the minus strand of BDCZ01000444.1, from coordinate 45,891 downwards.
GGGAGGCGAAGGGATCTCAATCCCGTGGCCACGCCGCGGCGTGCTTCTGCCTGCATCATCGGTGCCCACCACGCGTGTGCTGCTTCAATCATCCTGCCGTTTGCAACTTGGCCTATACCTTCGCTGCGTCAGCTGGCAACGCACACCTTTTGCGCCTGCCTTTGGAGCCGCCCCTCGTGCACCCGCCCAGCAATCTAACGGCTCCACATCCATGCCGGTTAGACATATGCGGGCCGTGACGACCATACACACCAAGTGTCCCAGACCCGCAGTCACACTCACACATTGTTCTCACACTTCACATGCCCGCCCCACGCTTTTGCGCGCAGGCCAGACATACGCGGCCGTGAACAGTGCGGCGCTTGAGGCCCTCGTATCCACCGTGGTTAACCACCCCAACGTGGTGCAGACGTACGGCTTTGATGTGACCAAACTCACAGAGCAGTCCTTCCGCGTCAGCTCTGGAAGCCGAAAGGTGGGTGACCTGACCGGCCCCTGTTTCCACCTGTTGTATTACTTGTATTGAAAAAGTGAATTAGTATGTCCGGCATCGCAGTTGTGCCATGCCAAGGCACACCAAGACACCATACAAAGTAACACCAGAAGTAACACGGTCTTATTAGTTATTACCCACATGCCGCATTGCCCACCTGGACGCTCGTGCTCAACTGCTTACACGCTCCCCGTGTGCCCGCCTCGCTGAGTGCGCGCAGTTCCAGCTGCACAACTCGTTCAGCGCGCAAGCCCGGGAGATGCTGGGCTCGCTCTGCGCCACGGACCAAGCCTCATACGACATGGGCCCTGGGGGCTTCAGCGGGCCCCGGGGCGGGTCTGGGGACTCGCTGACCCAGCTGCCTGCCAGCACCACGGCCCTAGGCACTGCCCAACCTTTTTCTGGGCCTGAGGCCCGGCTCAGGGCGCCCGCTGCCCCCGCATCAGGGGAAGGGCTGAATGCAGCTGAAGCAGACGCGGTCAGTCAGGGCCCCATGCAGCACCACAAGGGGAGAATGTCAGCGGGGGCGGCTGCAGCAAAGGGTGTGTTGCGGGCTGTGGCACGGGCGACTGAGTCAGCAGCACAGGGGCTACCACCCCTGGCAGCTAATGACTTCTCCTCCTTCACATCTACAGATGGCTTTGGGGACCCTGACTCCACACCAGCTAACTCGTGGGCTGTGGGACAGGTACGGGAAGGGTGCGAATGAAGGTGCCAGTAACAGTGCCTTAAGGGGGATGGGGCGCTGCCCCGTGCTGCCTTGCAACATGGGTGCCCACACCATATCTTTGGCTTGGCAAGAGTGGGGGCGGTCACCATCCCACCCCATGTCATCACACCTGCCCAGCTGCAATGCGCACAGTCGCAATGCGAACAGCTGCAACATGCACATGGTGTACTGCTGGCTCCTCTGTACCGCAGGTCCTGTCCTACATCAACGCCCAGCCTGGCATGTTCCTCACTCACATCATCATGGAGCACTGCGACCGCGGGTCTTTATTAGGCGCCATTCAGCGCGGCGTCTTCCGTGTGGGCGGTACAAGCGGGGACACGTCCCGTTTTGGACACCGCGTCGTTGTACGAGCGCTGCTGCGTACCGCGCGGGACGTCGCACGCGGCATGCAGCACCTGCACGCATCCAACATCATCCACGGGTGTGTGCGACACACATCTGCTCGTGCACTGCTGCTCTTGCAACTGCTGTACTACACTGTGGTACCGCACCGCGGTGCCTGTCGTACTGCTGTGGTGCTGTACCACATGCTGTACTGCATGCCGTCCTGCGAGCAGCGTGCAGGGTCCAGCAGTTACAGTAGCTGCTGATGGACGCCACCTGGCTGCATGGCATCAGCCCCTCGCTCAGTGCGCGCATGCTGTCACACGTTTTCAATGTGACTCCCAACTCCTACATCCCCCACATGCCCCCTCAAAGCCTCAAGCCCTTGGCCTGAACCTGTGCACCTGCAACGCGCATGGGCAAGCTCACACCGCACGCCTCTGCCTGTACAAACGCTGCTGTGGTTCCGTGTGCTGCATCTGCCACGACCACTCCTGTGCACTTGACCCCATTTGCCTCCACTCTCCTCAACTGTGTGCCTTCCCATGTGTCCCCACAATCTCCTGACCTGCTCACCCCACCCCATGCCCCATGCAGTGACCTCAAGCCAGGCAACGTCCTGCTCAAGGGGTCGCGCAACGACCGGCGCGGATTCATCGCTAAGGTGTCAGACTTTGGGCTGGCAAAGGTTGTGAGGTCCAATGCCCCACTGGAGCTGCACCATTGGTCCACCATCACTCACATGGCTCCAGAGGTCATCCAGGCAAGGCGGGGGCTGATTACGCGGGGCTGATTACGCGGGGCTGATTGGGGGCTGATCACGGGGCTGATTGCGGGTTGCAAAGGCTGCAGGCTGAACAGGGCCTGACTGCGGGGGATAGTATACATTGAGTGTGGGGTGGGTAGGGGCTGGGGAGGGTCCGGGGAAGGCTTGAGCAGGTTTGGGGCATGGTTGACTGGGTAGATAGTGGCTGGGTAGGGTTGGAGGGGTGAGGCGCTCAGGCACACAGGGTTTGATGCGCTCTGTGCGGCTGCTGTGCGTCACCCTGCCGCCTCCTCCACACCTCCACCCGTACACCAAGCCCGATCCTCAACCCAGAACACCGATCCCCAAACTCAAAACGTCTGGCCATGGACCGCTACGCAGGGCCGGTGGCTCAAGGCATCAGATGTCTACAGCTTTGGCATCCTGCTCTGGCAGCTGGTCACTGGAGAGCTCATACCATATGCCAAGCTCACGGTACCCCAGGTGTGACCCGTGTGCCTGGCCCTGTCCTAGGCCCAACTACCTACTACTGTGTCATCTACTTATCTTCCTGCGCAATCTGATCAGTTCTGTATCGCCACTGAACCCCTGGTTGGTGCTGCTGTTTGCACAAGCCATGCGCCAAGCCAAACCATGCGCCAAGCCAAGCCATGCGCCAAGCCCATGCGCCAAGCCAAGCCATGCGCCAAGCCATGTACTGATTTGGGCGCAGGTCCTGGTGGGCGTGAGCCAAGGCATCCTTCGGCCCGAGTGGCCACGAGGGGCACACGACGCGCTCGTCAAGCTTGGCCGCGTCTGCCTGCAGCACGCACCTGAGAAGCGGCCGAGCTTCGAGGACATCGCAAACGTGAGTGGTAGCTGTGGCCTGAGAACTGGCATTCAAGGACTTGGCCGATGCATTGACATGTTGTGCATATCGTGGACGTGGACAGTACACATGCCACAGCAGCAAAGGTAGAAGCAGTTAAGAGGGCTCCGCCCTTGTGGGCTATGGACAGGTTACCGGGCAGTGATCTGACCTTTCTTTCGCAACCCAACCCATCCCAAACCCCATCTGCAACACGCCGCCCCCTTGAGCACATCATTCCTACCCCCCAACGCCCACCCGCCCACCTCAGGTGCTCACGCGAATCGAGCTGCGCATCCGGTCCGAGCTCCGCGCGCAAATGCAGGCCGGGAGCAGCAGCGCTGGAAGCAGCATGGTGGGCGGCAGCATGCCGACCCTGGGCCTGGCATCGGCCCAGCCAGACGGTGCCCCAGCCAGCCACATGCCGCCAGGCTTCGGCTTTGGAGGCGGGTCGGTCTAGGGTTCGGATCCTGGCTCCGCCACTCCCATGTGGCTGTGTCAGGCGGGCTTCCTGCTCCACCATCCCCTCCCCCACAACCTGGGGGGTGCTGCCTTAATGGGATGCAGCGAGCGACTCAACTGCCTGCACCTCGTGCCCAACCGCATACCACCCAGGAATGGGTCCAGAACAGCCAGTGAGCCCTGCAACCATCACAGGGAACGTGGTCGTGTGGGCGGATGGTGTATTGTGGAAGATGCGCTGTTTGGCTAGCTGGAGGCTGGGGCCAGGCATAACAGTGGCGGTACACAGTGGCGGTACACAGTGGCGGTACACTACCACCTGCTACACCACTCCCTGCTCTCATGGGCACTGTGTGAGCGGTGCTTCATGGAGGATTTTGGGACTGGGTGAGTGAGATCCCCTGGTTGGGCCATGGCATCTACCATGCTGATGGGCCACATGGGCAGCTGGCAGCAAGGATGTGTGATGCATGCCTTCGCGTGTGCCACCCACTAGCTGACCTGGATGCCTCATGGGTTCAACAAACCTGGATGCCTCATGAGCTTATTTGGATGCCTCGTGGCTTCAACGGATGACCTGGAGACAAGCCTGCGAATCTCATCGGAGAGGTCATGCTGTAAGGCATGGGCGGTGGGCATGCAACATGCGATGTGGGACTGTGACGTGTGGACGTGTGGTCAGTTGGAAAGGGATCTGATGTATGCATCCAAGCTGGTGGATAGTCCATGGAGCATCAGCAACGCGGCAGGGTGCAACTGTGATTGAAGTGATGGCTGTCTGTGATTAAGGTGCACTGCAAAGCCTGCAATGCAGGGGTGGGGCACGCAAGGCGTGCTGCACACATTCCACCTGGCATGCCAGGGCTTGCAGGTGAAGTGGGGAAGAAGCAGAACGACAAATTGTAGTCTCACACTTGTGAGCTGGAAAGGGTCTTTGGTGTAGACACAGATGGTGGATGGATGAATGGTGCAAGTGCTGCTGTGGCCGTCACATGATACTGCACTGACTGGGCTGCAAGCACATGTTGGGGGCTGCGCAAGGCTGGGCTGGAGGATTTCAGTTGTGCACCAAGGTGCTTGCGGCTAGTGGCCGGTGGATTTGCATGGGTTGCCGTTATGTGATGCGGACCATGTTGTGGTATTGAAGATACGACACAGTGATTGCGACATCAACTCACTAACGCAGGCAATTATGCACACAACCTGGTTTGCCGGGTGTGTTGCTTTCACAAGAGATGCTGTTTGCCCTCTCACGCCATGCATTCCATGAATGTGGGCCTGATCTATTTCAAGTTGTTCCTACTGATCTGCGATGAAGCACCTGGCGCATACTTGGGCTCAGGTAAGCATAATGATGATATGTGGCAGTGAGGAACGGTTGCTGAAGCGCATGCGGGCATGGCCTGTGCCCCAGTGTACGCTGGTAGGCCAGCTGGCCCAGCATGCAGCAGGAGAACGCATGCCCGCGAGACACTACAGCGTGTGCCTGATCGCTGAGAGTCTGTCTCTCAAGTTGTATTCGCTGCTCAAGTAGTTTAAGGCTGGGGCAGGCTGCGGTGCTTGTCCCTTGTCCCAGTGTCTGGTTGATGTACCTCGGTGCACATAGCATGTGGCACTGATTTGGTCACCTGATGGGTCATTGACACCTGGGCCTTCTTTTACTGTTACTGTTAGGTTACATGGCCTTCGACCCGCGATGGGCCGCTCGCCGTCTCCCTTTAGATGACAACAGCATTGATCTCATCTTGTTCATCTTGCCAATCAGAATCATACAGGTCCATGCAGTCAGCTACAAACTCTGCTACTCTAATTTGGTCCTGCTTCATGAGCTCCTTGATGCTCGTTCCTGCCGTGTTCAAAACATCCCTGTACTCGTCCCTGATTTAGGGTTTGGGTTAGGGACATCTGAGCCTTCATGCATTAGAGTTTGCTGGATTGGTGGTACACACCGTAACAGAAACAGTTGCTGAAGCATGGACTGTTCAGCGGCGGCTGGGTCAGGTTTTGCTGTTGTCATACCATCATATGCCAGGTGTTTGGACGTAATGGATATGTCTTGCGGCCACAGCCACTTTTCGGTTTGGGCTCGCTGACAGATGGTGTGGCTGTTCGGGGCATGTGGCTGCGCCGTGGGTCATGGAGTGGTCATGATCATACTAGATTGTACCTACAACTGCTTGACAATATGTTTCATGTCTATGTGTTCAACGTACATGCGGTGGCGCGGGGCACGCTCTGGTGACGTTGGCTTGCTGCAGCGCTGCATCCCTTGTTTCGTTGCTGCCACAGTGTGTGCCACCGCATGCGCTAGGGTCCTGTGTATGTTTCCGTACGTGTTATCTCAGTACATGCATTGCGGTTAAGTGTGCTGCCTGGGGTGGTGTTCGATGCGGGCCCTCGCTCTGGTCAATGCAGTCAAGAGGCGAAGCCGGGCCATCAGCCACCCATTGGAGAGTCGAATAAAGGATTTCTAACGAGTTGAACAGAACAAAATAGGAAAAAAAGGAGAAACACGTGGCTGACTGTTGAACGCAAGGCTGGATGTGTGCAGCGCAATGCTCAGCATGTGGCTGTGCAAGTCCTGTAACTTCCAACCAGCATCTCTGTCAGCCTGTTGCAAAGCCTCTTGGCATGATCCTAGTCCCACCTCCCGTGGGTGGCAGTTCTCTTGCAACTGTCCCTCTCTCCCTTGGCATGTAGTATCATAGAGGCCATGTGGGACACATGGCTCAAGGCTCACCAGTTATTGCTGTACAAGTGCGTTAGTCTGAAATGTCTCTCGTCTTGAGGTACTCCTATGTTCTGTGAGGGAGCCCACGTCAAAGCCATGGCCAATCTGAGGACAGCCCATCCATGTTGACTTATCAACTTCCAACATCCAAGTCAACAAAGGCAATACGCGGCGGTACGACACCCGGTCAACACCCGAAGCAGAGCTTGATAACTTGCCGCACACCGCAGGAAGTGCCTACGATGTTTACCTGACGCTGGTGGAGGGGTCGCCGGGTTGTGTGCTCCTTCACCATGCAACCTGACAATTTGACGCCAACTGGACATTGACATCCTGACAATGACAGACGACGTAAGTCTGCGTTCAACCTGTGTTCTTGCTCTGCCCAACCTGCCTGCGGTACCCGCACGGTTTGACTCTGGCCACTTTGCCTCTTCGGCTTCAGGAGCTGCAGGAAGCGCTGCAGGAGCCGATGGTTATCGTGCAAACCAGCCCTCGTCATGTGCGCGCGGCCAAGGATATTGTGCGCCCTAGAGATGGTCAACTACTTCAGACCCAGCCAGCATGTGCCCATGATGCACCTGCCAGCGACAAGCTGGTGCATGAGAAGGGGGGTGATTCGCTGAGAGCACTGCTGGCAGAGGTCGGTGCCTCTCACCAGAGAGAACTGGCATTGGCGGATGCGCTGGGCCGGGAGCGTTCAGAGTCTGCAGAGCTGCGCTCGCAGCTGCGCCAGCACCAGGTCAGTCCCTAATTTATGCAGGGCATACATGCATACTGCTTCACCACAGCTGCAGCTCACGCGTCATGCATCTGTGCGGTCGGCTCCGCACGTGCGCGCATGCCTGAGTTAATGTCTTGTGTGTATACAATTGATATTTGACCCTACCTCCGCTCCATGCTCCCATTTTGTTCCTGCCCATTACATATGCCCCTCCGGCTTGGCCTGCCACTCGGCTCCTTCCTAACTACTCCTGCCCAGTCCGCGTGTGCTGCACTGTACAAACGGGTGCACGGTGGTCCAGGCTGCGTCAGAGAGCGTAAAGGAAGCCGGACGGGCCGCGCGCGGGGCACTCGACTCACTTGCTGCCGAGAATGCTCGGCTTGCTGCCGAGCTTGCGCGTGCACTGAAGGATCTGAACGGCTCACAGGCCACCCTGGCTGACTCCCATGCAGCATGGCATGCGGCCGCAGCGGCTGCAGACGTTGACAGTGCAGAGCTGCGGGCCAAAGTGTGTGACCTGCGTGTGCAGGTGCGTGATCAACTGCACAGCACGTACCCTTTCACTCCAGCGCTCACGCTGCCTTAGTGCATCCATGCTGACACATGCCTCGGTACTTGGCTTGATTGAGTTGTGACAGCATGTCCCAGCATTTCCACAGAGCAGCTGTTCCCATGCCTCAGTAGCTACCACATGAACTACAGGTGTGTGATCTCCAGGAGCAACTGGCAACAGCCAAGGCAGAGCTGAGCGCAGCACGTGCAGCTGCGCTGGTGGCAGGACTGCCGCCCGCATTGTGCCCAGCTGCCGGCAAGGGGGCGCCCCTGCAGGGGGCGGTGGCACGGCACGTGCAGCCCCGCGCACAGCACGCACAGCTGCAGCCACAACCGCAGTCGCCTGCAGCAACAGACCCCACGGCGCGCCTCACAGAAGAGCAGCCGCAACAGGCTGCTGCTGCGGTGCCTTTTACATCAGCAGGCCCAGCAGCTGCCTCCGTTGCCACACCAGAGCCGGCATCCTTGCCAGCACCAGCCAAGACCCAGCCTCCTGACAGCAGTCGCACACCGGTGGCAGCCGCCGCTGCCACGCCGGTAGCACTGTCCAACAATGCTCGGGTACCAGCGGGCGGCACAGCTGCAGCTCAAGCGAGTGCATCTATCAATCAAGGAGAGAGCATGGCCCAGGCGCAGGCAGAGCCAGAGGGTGGGGCTGGGCCTGCAGTGCTCCAGGCTGAGGGTAGCCCAAGCGCGGCAGGGCAGGTGGAGCGGCTGAAACAAGCAGGCAATACAGCGTACCGCAACCAGCAGTACGAACGGGCACTACAGCTGTACAGCCAGGCCCTGAGCGCAGGGGTGGCAGGGGTGAGGGCGGGGCAGTCAGATGCTCTAACCCCACGTATCGCCACCGTACTTCACTGCAACCGTGCCGCAGCACTACACAGCCTGGGGCGGTACATTGAGGCCGTGAGTGAGTGTGATGCTGCGGAGGCATGTGACGCGTCGTACTTGCGCGTACTGCAGCGGCGCGCCGATGCGCTGGTCTGTCTGGGGGCGCTGCCCCAGGCAGCCGCGGCACTACACGTGCTGCTGGCCCGCCTACCTCCAGAAGGTCCGATCTACCCTGGGTCCTGCATGGCAGCAGAACCCCCCATGGGTGGCGGTGGTACCCAGCCATTGCCTCCGGCCCTTGTGGCGTGTGCAGTTGGCAGGTGTGGGTCGCCGTTGCGTGCAGCCTGTTGCGTGGCGGGCACCGACCCTGTACTCCCCGGTGGCCTTGCCAGCTTCCCAACCCCACAGCACGTGTCCGATGGTGGCGCTGATGGCAGCAGTGGCACGGGCAGCGGCTCATGCGGTGGTGTGGCGCTGTCAGGCAGCAGCAGCAACAGCGGCAGTGGGGAGTCTGGGAGTGGCACTGCTGCGGCCCGTCCCTGTGACCGCCACAGCAGCAGCAGCAGCAGCCTGAACACCGCCACCATTGCTGCGCAGCTGGCAGCTGTGGAGGCTGCGTTGTCGGCGCAGCAGGCGCGCGCAGGGCTGGGCATGCGGGGCGTGCAGGGTGGCACAGGGGCAAAAGGACCGACAGGGGCCTGGCACAGGGCTCCGGAAGCAAGCAGTAGCAGCATCCCGGGACTGGCCGCGCCACCGCCCCCGCTGACAGCTGCCTCTGCCCCAGGGCTCGACTTGTATGCAGTGCTGGGTGTAGCGCCTGGCGCGGCACAGGGCCAGGTCCGCGCGGCATACCACAGGTATGTGTAATGCAGACATCTGCAATGCAGACATCTGCAATGCAGACATCAGGTTTATCATAGGCGGGGTTGGGGAGGGGGGCACAGGCGGGGTTGGGTATGGTAGGTTGTAGTAAGGATAGGTATAATAAGGGAGGTAAGTTATGATGAGCGCATCAAGAGGCCAGCCAGGCGACAGCATTGAGCAACCACCTGCCAAGGAATACATACCACTGTGCATGCCACTTGTCGAAGCTCATGCCGGCTGTTGCATGTGCTTGCTTGTCTGCCTATGCAGGCTCGCATTACGGCTGCACCCAGACAAAGCGCAGGCCACACACACCGCTGCAGCCGTGCGCGCCACCTCGGCCGCCGCCTTCCCCCCTGCTGCTGCCACAAACACTCCCACCATGAACCACAGAGCTGCGGCCCCTGCTACTGCTCATGCTACAGCTACAGCCGCTGCGGATCTGTTTGCACTGGTAACTGACGCGTACCGCACGCTGGGCAGTACAGAGGCGCGCGCGGCGTATGACCTGTCCCGCCTGATGCGGCGGCTAGGCGGCCTGGGTCTGGCTGGGCATACATCACGGCCTGGGGGCCGTGGCTGAGGGGCTGTCACCCACCACCCACTCCTGCACGACCGCAACACTAATGATTGAGTGAAGCCAGCGCTCTTCTGCGGAATGCCCCCGTTTAGTTTAGCTTGATTGAGCGGTGGGCCCTCACTGCGCCCTTCACACAGCTGGGAGGCATCAAGGAGGATCAGTAAGGAAGTAAGAACCATTCATTGGTGTGAACTGCATGTGGTGGGAGGCCAGTGCCGTGCATAGCGCGCCGCCGTGGTCTGTTTGTACGCCTCTACCTGTCTGTTCCGTGCGACTCTGAGTACTTGGGAGCCTTGGGTTTTCCGGCTGGGATGGGGGCGGGGGGAGGGGGTGGCACATGGGTTTCACCATCTGGTGCCGCCCGTCACGGCCCTGCGTCCTCATGTGCTCCCATGCGCCCCCATGCGCCTCCATGTGGCCACATGTGCCCGCCCCATCCATGAGGGCTGTGCAAATGCACGCATGCCATTACGATGTCTCGTTGGGATACGTACTGAGGATGCGTACCTTGTGCGTACCTTGTGTGTACCTTGTGTACCATTTGTGCACCGCCGCCATGTACTCAGCCACCCCCGGCTGTACGCACCTCGCCATTTTGTCACCTGTTTGCCCCGTTTTGCCATTACATTTTCTTGGTTGAGTGTTGAACCGGCCATGGGTCATGTTGTTTGATGAGCTGCGCGTTCCCGCTCCCCAGGATGGTTGCCTACCACAACCATTGACCAGCCCAAGCCCAGTAGCAGGGCCAGCTGTTATGAAGCTTCCTATTCATTTTATCCAGTGGGCGCGCCTGTGTGGGCGTTAGTCGTGATGTGCACTGCCACGGTACATGTGGTATGTGATGTGCAGGTACTGCCTCATGTGTACTGCCCGGATGTACTGCTCCTGGCACCTTAATGAGGGGACGTGTGCATGCATGCATTTTGATGGCGGGCGTGGGCCGCGGTTTTCCCTGCTCAACATTGGAGTCACACCCAGCCAAATGCTCCCGCCCTATTGCCTGATTTGGTGCTGCACCGTCAAGACAACCGAATGCTCCCATTGGCTTTTTGTCACCGTTTCATTGATATCAGGGTACACGACCCCTAGTGCTCACCTCTGTGGGGTTGTGGGCTCCAGGTGCATTCCGGGCGGTATGGTGTACGGTGCCCACGATGTTTTCCGGGTGGATGTATGCTGTCGGTGGCCTATGATGGGGCTGTACTACCAGTGTGCTTGTAGGTTGGCAAGGCTTCATTTGGTGCTGATGCACCAATTGCAATGATGTTGTATTGATGTCGGCATAACAAAAGGCAGGGGGGGGGCGGGGGCGGGGAGGGGGTTGGGGGGGATGGAGATTGATGGAGCAAGCCAGGTTGCAGTGTGGGCACAATTGAGTGAGGCAGACTTGTGTAGGGAGGGCTTCGCAGGACTGGGGGCATGGTGGCACTGCAGCCCTACTCTAATGCAAGCAGCCTGGCACCTGACATATTGGTGGGCAGAGGGGAGGGCTGGAAGATTGATCCGGGTCTGCGCCTTTGCTGCAGCTGATGCGCAGCCACACAACATACTGCATCAAGGTACAGATGTACAAGTCACACAACATACCGTACTGCATCGAGGTACAGATGTACAGTACTTCCGTATATTCAATCATGGCATTCATTCAATTGCATCCACAATTGATGTGTTGTGTGCTGTGTCATGCCGGTTCCGTGGCAGGCAAGTGCTCTGAGGCAGGCTTGGGGCAGTACGCTGCGGTACATGGTCCGGTACATGGTTGCAGCACGTGGCTTGTAAGCTGCCCAGAGCTGCCCATCCCTCACAGCCAAAAAGGAAACATCGATCGGGCTGGCTGCAGTGACGTGTAAGCTTAATATAATTTGTATTGGGTAGCCGATAGGTCCCAATTCCAGCTGAACCTCTCTCATGCACTGCTGTTAGCCTATCTGATGGGTCACGCTAACAGCTGAGACGTTCACCTGGACCTGCACGCGCCCCTTATGGGTCGCAGGGTTTCAGCTTGCACGGGATCGAGCCGGTGGTTACAGCTAAGACCTCTCCCTGGATTTGTACGAGCTTCTCCCGAGCTGGTTTTCAGGTTGCAGCTTGTACGGGATCATGGCCTATGAACTGCGATGGCCCCCTTGCCACCTGCCATCAGATGATCATACAGACTGGATGCTCTGGATCGGCCATGATGGCACCAAACCAGCTAATAGGAAGTACACACAGGAACTGACCACCAGCCTGGTGCACAGTTCCTGTGTGTAGGGACTTTCACACGCTGACAGCTATGGCCATTCCCTTACCCTAAACACCCCAACCAACCACCAACCCCTGCCACCAGCCCGTGACCGTGACATAGAAATCGTCCCAACCCAACCAGCCAAAACCTTGGCACCCACCCAAGCAAAACAGGCTTCAAATGCCTGAACATGTAGCAGTGCCCGTGAGGGCTCAGGGGTCATGCATGAGGGAGAGGGATGGCAGACATGCTGAATTGAAAGCCCCATTGCTCCCCCCTCCCCCGCCCCTTTCCTGTCCCTTGCCTGTCCCAGCTGCTCGCGCAGCCACACCACCACCACACCGCCACACCGGTCTTGGAAGCAAAAGCAAACACACGTGACGGGTGTATGCAGATAGGCAGAGCAGCGCATGCCGTTGTGGGCTTGACGCTGACGCGCATGAACACAGCGTGACAAAGCAGCCTACACCTGCTGCCTGCTCTGCTTGGTAATACCTGCAAGAATTTGGGTGCCAGCGCAGTGGTGTGCACATCAGGCACACCAGCTGCCAGGCAGCAGCCATCAGCCGCCAGCCGCCCCCAGCAAAGGCAGGGCAAAAGGACACGAGGGCACAGGGATTCATCGCATGAGGTTGTAGGGCACCTGCCCAGCACATCCCATGCAGCTCCCCCGGCCCCAACGGTTTCAAGTTTCCTGTTACATGGCGGCCCGTGATGGGTCGCTCACTGCCTCTCTTTAGATGACGGCAACAATGCCCCTGGCCCCAAAATCGTTGCGTCGAGTGCTGCATAGCCGACTGCCGGACCACCATCACATGGTGCGCATTAGTCCCCATGCGCCTCCATGAACCTCCATTTCGTTGTGGGCAGCATCGCAGTGCGGGCATGCTGGGCGCATGGGCTCACACACGCATGTCGGCGAGCATGCGCCCGGTTACGTCCATGTACAGAAAGAGGTCCCCGCTGATGCGCTGCAAGGGCAGGAAAGGGAGGGCGTTTGCAGCAGGGTCAGGTCTCGACTTGGACAGTGGCCATCTGAGAGTCAGATACATGGAACACAAGGATACATGAAACACAAGGTGAAGACACCAAGACCCACGCCCAGGCGCTTTCATCACCAACCAAAGCCAACCGACAGCAAAGTATCGTCGACCGACAGCAGAATACCGCCAACCGGCAGCAGCGTACCGCCAACCGGCAGCAGTGTACCGCCAACCGACAGCAACCGACACCAACCGACCGCACCTGCACGTCGATCATGTACTCGTCGTCCCGTACTTTGTACATCTGACACTCAAACTTGATGTCCACCTCCCCGGGGGCCCCCGTGCTACCGCCAGCGCCCGGCACTGCACCGCCACCACTCGCGTCCATCCCCTCCAGCGACCCCTCATCCGCATCATCTGTTACAGCAGTTGGACATTCGGTTGGAGAAAGTTGGCAGTCGCTTGGAGGCGGTGGTTAGGAGAGCCGGTTGCAGGTCAGTCGCAAGCTGGAGCCTAGCAGCTGCTTGGCACTTTGTAGCCTAGCAGCTGGAGCCTAGGGCTGAGCCAGGAAGCAAGGCCATGGAGCAAGGCCATGGAGCAAGGCCGTGTAAATCAGGGATAGGATGCCACGCGAGGAGTTTGGAGCCGTGCCCACATTCTGCCTCGTGCCACCACCCTGGCCCCACCCCAACGCCCACAACCTCACCTGACATTGCGCTTGCGCGCAGGTGTGCGGGCCGCAGCGTCTTGCGACACTTGAGGTTGTACGGGGCGATTTTCTTCCACCGCACGCCGGTGGCCTGCATAGTGCAGCGGTTGGTCGGTCCAGCCAGTTATGCATGCTTCAGACATATAAATGGATGGCTCAGGCGTGGATGGTGGTGTGTTCCGCAGGGGGCAAGGCGGAGCTCTGAGGACGGGTACGGGCGGGAGGGCAACTGCCACTTCTCCCAGGACCCCTGGCACCACTCAATGTCACCAACATGCAGGGGAGCACTCACAACCCAAGAGCAAGACAGAGTGCCCAGCATGAAGCAGTTCCGCAATCAGGGCCGAGGGATCAGGGTGCATTTAGTTTGAGGTACTTCATAAAGGTAGATGTAGTTCAAAAAGGTAGAACTAGTTTGAAAGTTAGAACTGCCGTAGTTTGAAATGCTCCAAACAGGTGCCAGGCCCCACCTGCAGCACTCGCAGCAGCTCCGCCATGAGAGCACTCGGGTGTCCACGAGCATGCACCCCCAGCCGCCACTTGCGCTCGGCCACCACACGGCCCGTAGGCGCCCCGCCTGACGCGCCACCACCGCCGGCCGCGGCCGCTCCTGCTCCGACGCCGGCCCCCGCGACTGGGTACGTGGCTCCTGTGGTGCCAGCGCCGCCGGGCCCGCCTGGAATGCTGGCCGCGGTTTCTGATAGCTCAGCGGAGAGGTAGCCTCCGGATGGGAGCCGCCGCCTGCCAGGGTGCACGGGTTTCGGAGGGAGGCAGGGGGGAGGCGGCCAGTGGGTGGGGTGGATATGCGCTCATACACACTCACGATTCGAAAAACGCGAACACACACCCTCCCCCGCGCGCACGCATGCACATGCACGCACGCACGAGATTTCATGGGGCTCATGCACCCTCATGGGGCTCATGCACCCTCATGCACCCATGAGGTGTGCAGCTACACCACCCAACCCTCCCCCCACCCCACCCCACCCAGACACACAACACACACGCACACACACCCTCCCGCACCTGTTGTCACAGAGCAGGTAGTAGGTGACCGTCGCCTTGTTCTGCTGCCGCCCCCGAATCGCCTCCACAAGCATGTCGCGCTCAAAACCAAGCCGAACCACCTCCCCGACCATCTCCTCGTCGATGCGTGGCGACCCCACGACCGCCTCGGCCTGTGGGGGAGGTAAAAGAAGAAGTAGAGGACGGGTGGGTGAATGCTGCTGTCAACCCAACACACCCAGCCACCCGCTCACTCATCCACCTTTGGCCTCCAAAGCAATGACCAGGCAGCAACAAGAAGGAGGGCACAAAGGACAACGGCACAGAACAGGCAGCCAGCCATAGTGGTGAAGCAAACACTGGAGGAAGCACTGGCAACCTGTACGGGGAAGCCACCGCGCCAAGACAGCAACCACCACACTCAAGTGTCAGCTGGAACAAGCGAAAGCCGCAAGCACCACAACTATGAAGAAGAAGAAGACGCACAAGACCGCCGCAGCGGCCACGCACCTGCATGACTGCTAGGTAGCGTGGCAGGTGTAAGGTGAACCAAGGGTGCTGTCGGATCTCAGGTATCGTGATTCGCTTCAGCGGATCCACCAGTAGCATGCGTGGGATGAGGTCCCTTGCACCTGTGGGCTCATTACAACAACACCAGCCGGACAGGGTCTGTTAGTTGCTTGGTCAGATGGAACAGCCGGGTGTAAGTTGGGGAGGTGGGATGACATTTTGGCTTGCACGACGCGCCCGGCAAACACGCAGGCACCCATGCTCCGCGGTGTGCATGCAATGCCGCGCAGAAACAGCCATAACTATGAGCTAGCCTGGTTTGTGTACTACAGCGAATGTGCGATCCAGCACGCACGCAGCAGCAGCAACATGCAGAAGGCAGCCCACACACCGGGAGACAGATGGGAGGGGAGATTGTAGATGCCACCCTTGATCTTCTTGAACAGGTTGGGGATGTTTTCGTCGTCAAAGGGCAGGCTGCCGCACAGCAGTGCGTACAGGATTACGCCACAGCTCCACACATCGACCTCAGGCCCGGCATAGAGCTTGCCCGAGATGACCTGCCAGGCAGTTCAGCGGCGGTACAATGGCGGGACAAGCGCGCCACGGCAGTTGTGCAACCACACCGGCAATACAAGGGTGGCGCGATGACGGTACAAAGATGGCGGCACAAAGATGGCGGTGGCGGTACAATGATGAGAGGCACGCATGCAGGTTGTGATATTGTGCTGGGGCGTGGGGGTACGATCAGCAAGCACGGCGTGTTGAGGACAGGCAGTGTGTGGCAAAAGTACAAAACTGCACACAGCCGGCGCGAGTAACAAGCAGCAAAAGGAAAAAAGAAGGGTGCGCACCTCAGGTGCTGCGTAGTTTGGTGAGCCGCAGGATGTCTTCAGGAAGTGGCCATCACGCATGATGTTGGACAACCCAAAGTCTGCGATCTTGACATTCATGCGGCCGTCCAGCAGAAGGTTCTCAGGCTTGAGGTCGCGGTGCACGACCTGCGGTGGGATGGGAAAGAAAGTACGGGGATTTGATTAGATACGGTAAAGAACTTGAGAATTCCGAAGAAGTCAGACAGCAGGAGGGAAGATGTAGGAAGTGGGAAGCAAGGCAAGGAGAAAGGGGACCATGGGGAGGGATGGTGAAGGCTTCTTAAGGGTGCAAATCGTGGTGCACACCATTGTGGTAGGACTCAGCCCCTACCATCGGCGTGCTGTAGTACCTACTAGACCTGCTGCAGCACCCTACCATAGTGGCAGTACTGAACACCCTGTAGCTGCCCCTACCATGTTGCGGTGGCAGCACTGAATACCTGACTGAACACCCTGTAAAAAGTCAAGCCTGCCCCTACCATATTGTGGAAGCAACACTGAGCTCCCTGCCACAAGTCAAGTCTGCCCCACTCAACACCCTTGGAAGTAATCCTACCATGTTACGGTGGCAGTACTCGACGCCCGAGATGATCTGCTGGAAGAAGTGGCGCGCCTCGTCCTCCATGAGCCGGCCTTTCTCAACGATGTAGTCAAACAGCTCACCGGTCTGGACGTGTGAAAGGTGCAGTGCGAGAGATGCAGTTTAGATGGGCAAGTGTGAGAGTGTGAGGG